>BQKZ01000814.1:0-13247 GCA_036244855.1 Temnopleurus reevesii
GGCGTCAAAGAAGTCGGTAATATAGTAGAATATTTTGAGGCCGTTAGTGGATGTGCAAACGGCGTCAAAATTGATCCATATATAGACGTTCAATAAGGCCTTAAAATCACTCGTATGTTACAGACGTCCGAATCGACGAATTTCGTCATTGTAAAATAACGCCTTTAAATTGATGTGCATAACTTAATGAATGGCGCCCGTATATTCGCGCAGCAATCGGCGATCGCCAAGCGACATGGGACGGGTGTTTTCGGCCGCCTGCCTGGTGATTTGAGCCTCCATAGGGATTGTGTTGAAGCGCACGTGCGCTTATTTGGGCGCGCATTTAACCTAAGTGCGCGCCATGTGCGCGCCATAGACAAACTGCATGAGGTTTGGTGGCCGATTATACCAGGATGGCCGGAAACCGGTCCTTGTACGGTATGAATTTTATGATGATGATGATGTATGTTACTATGTATGGTAGGGGGCTCCTCCTCTGCGCCAGGTCGGAGGTCCCTCATCTGCGCCTCATTGACATACGCGATGTAACTCGCGCGCTCGATGAAATCAAGACTTTTTCTTGAAAATCTCCAACCGCGTGTAAAGTGAATGGGATGCAGAGAAGGGACCCAAATATTTTGAACGCCAAAAATTAGAGGGGTTTATATTTCATCTAAAATGACATTGTTCCTGGTCAGATTCTGCCGAGATATTTCTCATAATCTTCAGGATCTGATATTATCACAAATATCCTTAAGATTATGTGTGAGAAATATCTCAGCAAAATCTGACCAGGATCAATGTCATTTTAGATGACATATACACCCCTCTCATTTTTGCAGTTCAAAATATTTGGGTCCCTTCTCTGCACCCCATTCACTTTACACGCAGTTAAGATTTTCGGGAAAAAGTCTTGATTTCACCGAGCGCGCGAGTTACATCGTGTATGTCAATAAGGCGCAGATGAGCAACCTGGCGCAGAGGAGGATGCCCATACCATATAATCATGAAGATAATGACAACTAGTACAAAGAAGCTTTTGTAGAATGAATATCGGCAGGTATCAGATAAGAACATCAGATATCATTTATTAAAATATGAGGTCTACAGGTATGGTATGTACTATGGCCTGGGCATCCTCCTCGCCAGGTCTTTCATCTGCGCCTCATTGACATACGCGATGTAACTTGCGCGCTCGCTGAAATCGAAACTTTTTCCTGAAAATCACCAACCGCGTGTAAAGTGAATGGGATGCAGAGAAGGGACCCAAATATTTTGAACGCCAAAATTGTGAGGGGTGTATATTTCATCTAAAATGACATTGTTCCTGGTCAGATTTTGCTGAGATATTTCTCACACATAATCTTTAGGATATTTGTGATAATATCAGATTAAAATTGAATTTGATTTTCATTGACTTCATACTTTTTTCAAGCTGAAAGTTTAGGTGCCCAGACGTGCGACCTCCCATCATACCTCATTGTAATATGTGAGATATTCCTCCAAAATGATTGTAAATAATCCTACCAACAGTTTTTAAAGTCCATCATTTGTTTATGAAATTGAGTTTTTATGGAAATAGATGTTCCAAATAAACATTTCTCGCAGGGTGATGTTGCTAGGTATCGGCTTTGATAGAGAGATTCCCCAGAAGTTTAATTGAATGTAGAATTTTAGAAATACTTGATATCTTTAAAAACACATCCATTATTGTAAATTAATTTTCAAATATATTTAGTATATTTATCATTTTTTTTCCAGATCTCTAGCCGGAGAGGAAAATAAGCTCTGTAAGCATGGCATGGATGTTGAAAGGTGCTGAAAACTTCCTCAATAATTTGGACCAGTCTGCGTCACATGCGATTGGAGGGAAAGAAACCGAGAATGCTCCTACCCAGAAGAGTCTCATGCATCAAAGTCTTCCAGCTGACTCAAGACACTTCTCCTCTGCTGCAATGTCAGGCAACCCTGCGAGCTCCATGAGCCTATCCGCGACAGAGCTCGCTGGCAGCGCCAATATGAAAAGAACTTCAAGCGAAAGTGCATTAGCATCGTCGTCACCGACGCCTGGATGTCAGAGGTCAAGGACTCCCACTGTGCCGACGAGTAAATCAAAGAAAGAAGATGATGATGAAAAGCTGTTTGAGTTCCTGAACAGTCCCTCTGCGTCTTCTCAAGAGAGGAGGAAGAAATCGAACGGGAATACAAGCGGGCGTCACTCCAGACAATCTAGTACATCGTCGAACATATCAATCAAGAGTGCGAGAACTGAGAGTAGCAGTGCTACTAATGCTGGCTTTGTGGTCATTCCTCACCAACAACAAGGTATTATAGAGTGCTACAGATTGTGTTTCATCAAGTCATTTCAAAAGTTGAGAACGACTTTAAGAAAGATTCAAATTCATTTTTGAGTGATGTGTCGGGGTATAATTTTCCTGGTTTGCATTGAACTTTGCTATGCATTTTAGCAGGGTTGCTATACAAAGTATATTTTGTTTTGAAAGTATTTCCTCAATGTCTGAAACTGCTAATCAAATGTGAAAAGTGAAATCATTCCCTGTGTCTCCTCGTAGGATTCTCAATCACCACAAGTACTACAGTTACAGCCATTAAAAAAAAATCGCTCTTAAAGTTGGTATCTGTGTGAAACTCCACCTTGCGCAAATTACTCTTGACAGGGGGTTATTGAAAATATTTCCTCAATGTTTGAAACTGCTAATCAAATGTGAAAAGTAAAATTATTCCCTGCACTTCCTGTCAGCAAACTTATTATTACTTATTGTCTTTAAGAATCCATTTTAATCCATCAATGCTTATTTTGTTTTAAATCTTTAAAAGGTTGAATCAATAAATGTATCAGTACCCAAGGCCATGATGAAAAGAATCATCCTTTTTTTGTGAAGAATTGAAAAGGGGGATTATTTTTAACAATATGATATCATAAACTGCTTGTAGAGAAGTGCATGAATTACGCCATATCATGTGACATAACATTGCCAATTTGCATGGTAAACAACTGTTGAGTCTTAACATTGAAATATTCTTAACTTTCTTATTTATTGTCCGATATGCTTCAAACTTTATCTTCAACAAATATGTTCATTTTTCAATCAATTGGTTGATTATTCCCTGTATTCAGAAGAGCAAGTGGAGTCCAGTGAGCCTAACAGTAACGATACATCTCCAGGAGGAGAGCCCGCGGAGACAATAGCAGGACCACTCCAGGGGGATCCACATTCACAGCAGCTCTCATCGCTGGAGCTGGAGAATAAGCTGCTACGTCAGGAGGTATCCTCTCTCAATCATGAGATGACGACTGCGCTCGAACGCACCAAGAAATCAAGCAATGGTATGTGTGCAGAATTCTCCCTATCGCATATAGCTCTCCGAATATGAACGCATGCGGCGCACTAGTTATTTTGGCCCAGATTCTTGGCACAGGTACTTCCGGTAACATTAGCGCGTTTTCAATAGTGTATTGCTTTCTACAGTAAACTTTGTCAGCGGCTTGTAGTGTCATATTTTTTCATTGATCTTTGCGAATAAAAGCATCATTATAGATATTTTTCTTTCATATCTGCATTTATTTGTTATATGGGTTTCTTTTGCGAAGCGGCCCAATGCTGGGCTTCTAACGCAAAACGAAGGAATTACGTTGAATACCCATGGATGGGATCCGTGACTTGGGTGAAGTTTCCAACTAACCCGCAACAGCGTAGAGTTTGGAAAAATCTCCTTCGAAGAAAAGATCATTTCAAACTGATTTCAACCTCCAGACATTTTTCCCAGAGTGATATATTACCGGATGGCAATGCAAATACCCATCCGAGGTATTTCTATTGGAACAATTTTGGACAGGATGAAACAAGAAGGGAAAGAGTGCTCCAATCGACCGCCGGGGTTGCGGAGTAAACATTCGTTGCTTTCCTCGCGAGAGTTTCAAGTTCATTCTTGCGATTTCCAGCATTTCTCAGAGCTAGAAAGTCATTTAATTGAGACACAGACATTCGTTGAAATTCGTCATCGGGTCTATCCATGTTTGACCGTGGAGGAGATGTATTAAAATTGAAAATTATTTGGCGACGATCGTAGATTGAAATTTTGTATGTAGTATACAGTGAAATCAAGATGGCGCGCGCTTTATCCCGGAAGTGGGCGTGCCAAAGCCAAAGTGCGTTATATCGTTATCATAAGGTGATAACGGCTATATGCGATAGGAAGAATTGATAATCAATGTGAATTGTTAAGTAGATAGTGTATTAGAATATTCAAGAACATACACCTGAGACAAATGCCTTAATACAAGACAAACGACTTTCACCCTAATCAAAATGGGGGGGGGGGGGGGGGGGGGGATGTGGATTTGGCTTGACGGCTGTATCAGCAACAGAACCAAGTGCTGACTGCATAATGTGCATGTTTGAAAAACAATATGAAGAAAATATCACAAAGGGTTTTGTTTTGTAAACATGAATTGGCATTCAAATATCAAAATGTAGGAGCAAGACCAGATGGGAAAATTTTCATCTGGAACTCAATGTTCTGTGGAAAATGTGATTATAAGGGTAATTGTCTTTGGGGGCGTCGTTTGAAAGTTGCAATTGATCGCAAATCAGTTGCAAATTGTAACATGCATTTTCATTCGCGCATGATATGCGCTTCTAACAAGACAATGATTTTGATTAGCACGTTCCGATCAACTGCAACTTGCGATCATTTCTAACTTTTGAACAACACCTGATTGTAAAAGGGCAATATTCAAGATTGACATCTAAGTCAGAAGTGTTCGCAGGTGGATCGTATTTATGTATCTTAAATGTGTAGTCATGACAACATTGATTCTTGAAAGAATAATGTTTAGCATGTATCGCATGACTGATGTCTGGAATGAAACCATGCATGTTATTAAAACAATCAGTGGATATTCAAAATTGATGGACGTAGGTTTGTGTATGGTAGAAAACGAGTATGCATCTGATGTGCACATCAAATGAAAAGTGCGCAACTGATGTGTGCAGCATTTATTGCGCACATCAGAAGTGCACTCATTTTCTACCGTCCACAAGCCTCCATACCCCAATTTCGAAAAACCACTATTGACTATTGATTTTCCATAACATGTTGTTGAGTACAATAGATTCTTTCAATTATTTTTAATTTATAGAGTTACATCAATTGAAGGAGGAGGTTAAACGCAGACAGACCCAAATATCCAACTCAGATGCTGTAGTTCGTCAACTGCGTATGCGAGAGGATGATCTGAACGAGGAGATTAACGCCAAGAATTCCCAGCTAGCCGTCCTGAGAGTGAGACTACAAGAAGCCGATCAAGCGATCAAATCAAAACAGCAGCTTATTGATAGCCTTCAAGATGAAAAACAAAGGTATACTTATTTTCTTTTCCACTTTTTGTATTCATATTTGATACCAAATGTAATACTTTGGGGTGACTATATTCTAAACATTGCATGAATATTACATTACATTTACAGAAAGAGCATTCATTCACTAATCGTGTAAAGATAGTCTACCATCAAACCAAGAAATTTTTTCCCTAATAAATAGGTTCTTTAATCATGTGCATAGAATTTTCAATTCTTTATTTGTTATAAGCACAAAGTGTTCTATTGAAAAGAATATGATGAGAACCTGAGCTCCTAACATAAAAGAGAATCTGGTCATTAGATTCCCATAACAATTTAATTAGGATCACCTAAATGGAACATTTAGATTTGCATTTTTTTGATGCTAACCCACGAGCAACTTCGCAACAAAACACAGGAAGAGTGTCAAGACAAGAATATTTCTTTCCTTAGAATGTGTGCCCTTACACCATGCTTAGTCAAAAGATTTTTGAGGAACTTGCAAATTTATGTTAACATAATGAGATTATTTTGGAGACAATCATAAAGCTAAATTACTTGCAGATTATAGCCGAGTTCTATTCAATATATTTGAACAAAAATTAGCCTATTTTTGCACTTAGCAGCAATGTTGATCAGTACCTATAAGTCATGTTTTCCTGTACTGTACATACAACTTTTTTTTTGTGATGCAGGATATTACGAGACCACAGTGATTCAAGTGGGATGCAAAGCCATGCATTAGACTCTATCAATGATAAACTTGTCGAGTCGGAACTTGCCTTGAAAAGAGAGAAACAATTTCATCGGACAGCTCAAGTAAGTTAAAACTACTTTTTTTTTTTCTTTTTTTTTTTTTTACATGCGTTATGTATCCTGTGGAAAATTTCTCATCAGTCAAAGACAATATTTGATTAATCTTTGATAGTCCTTCAAAGTCTTCCCAAACCCTTTTCTTATGTCTTTGAATTTTTTAAGCACTGACTGAAATTTATATATAATTTGTAACTTGGCATGGTTTGGAGAAGATTGCAAAACGTTTCTTGACATAGTGAAATGAAAAAAATATCCTAAGCACCTTGTTGAATTTAAGAAAAAAAAATCAGTTGGAAAAAAGAAGAAATTATTAAATTAACCAAAATTATGTTTTTTCCTTATCTTGTTTCTCATGTTTAGTTTTGCAACTTCATTGTATTAATCTACATCTGTTCAGGAAAGTAAAAAAAGTTAGTATTATGTTTTGATTCTAGAATAATCATTACACTTTTGGTTATTAATCTTTAGACAGAATTTATGGAGAGGCAGGGCAAAATGGAAATGGAGCAGCATACTTTAGCAGAATCTCTATCATCAGTTCAGAAGAAATTAGCTGAAGAAAAAGGTATCTACTACTTCTTTTCCTTGATGTTTGGGATGTATTTGTACTGGATATTTATCATTTCTCTTTATTGAAATGAGCTACTTATATTTTATTAATCATCAAGAAGCTCTGAGAGTTGTCACAGTTAGTGTAAATGAAAAAAAACTTAACGTTAAATTAAAGGCATTGTATAGCATAATTTTCATCTAAAAAAATCAACTGCAAGATCCTACATGCTACCATAAGGGTTGATGGTGTTGAATGAATAAGCTGTGAAAGAATTAGGCTTCAAAATCAATGTTAAGTACTCCAAAATGGCTAAAATACAAAATATGACCTGCATATGCACACTTTGCAGAAATGAATTGTCCATGGTACACTTTATCAAATCTTCATTGATATCATGATAGTCTTTGGATGTTCTCATTGAATGGAGAAAAATCAAATGAAAAAAATGAAAACTGTAGCAAAATCAGACATCTCTTTAAAAGTAATGAATTTTCAAAATCACAGAGATATGTTGATCACTGCCGCTGATGGGGATCCGAGTGGCTAATAGGCAATGTTGACGGAATCTGTGACGTAATGTCGGACAACTCCTCATTTACTTTGTACATAAAATTTTTAATGATGAAAATTTTAAAAATTGATTTAGAATGTATGAAGGTTTCAATATGATTCTTCACAAAATACACGCAGAAGCGATAAATTAATGCTAAACTCAAGCGGAAAATCAAGATTTTGATGACATTTCCCCCCAAAATGAAGAAAATGCAATATTCAATGAGCGCACAATATTTCCAGGGGGTGATTCCCCTTTTCATGAATTAACGTTGGAATAGAATTAAGTTACAAGAATAGGACATGTTATTAAAGTTCTGTTTCATGAATGTTCTATATCCAGTGCATTCCAAAGAGGTATATGAGCAGTTAAGAAGCATCAAGAACAGTGCAGAGGAAGCCAAACAAGAGCTCACAGATTACAAACAAAAGGCTACAAGAATTCTACAAGTGAGTAAAACTCTACTTAACGTGCCAACCCTAACCATATTCCTCACTTTCTTCATAGTCTTTTTTATCATAAGAGAGTGGAATTGTATTTCCAGATTTACTCACAAAATTCAGAATATGGCAATGTCATTATTTGTTGAACTATCACCTTGGAAACTTTTTTTTCTTCAAATCTACAGATATGAAGTATTTACAGATGTGATTGGCAAGGAAAGACAAACTTGCAGTATGCAAAGAAACTTTCCAAATTGTATTATATATTTGTCTTATTATCCAGCTAGACAGATGGATAGGAAAGTTCTGTATAGAAACTGATTTCCATGGATATTGATACTCTCTATTGAGGGTAATAATGGAAACAATACACTTTTCGGTGGGCATATGGTGCTTTTCGAGCTGACATTTGTGTTGTGGTTTAATTTTTACACATCTTTCACTGATGCCCTTTCAAAAATGTCCTCCTGATAGAAGTTTTACAATTATAAGTCTTATATACCTGAATGTCAATGTCTTTTAAATCATGATATACATTTTGCAGAGTATGTTAAATAGTATATAGTTGCTTTTTAGCTGTAATACAGATTCTGTATGCTATAATTTTTAAGGTTATGATACATGCAGTTGTTTACAAAATACACAGGCGTATTTAACTATGAGAGAAAAGGATGGTATATACTTTGAAAAAACTTTGTTTGATGGAATGCACTTAAATTCTACACTTATACGGGTTTTTTTTTTTTTTTACATTCAGTCTAAAGATAAATTGATTGCTAGTTTGAAGGAAGGTGCGGAAGGCTTGGAAGGATCAACTGCTGCATCATATGAACTAGAGGAGCTCAAGAATGAAAGAGACTTGCTACGAGAAGAGTTGCAACAGGCCACTATCAAGATTGAACAACTCAAAATTGATCTTCAGGTAAGTTTAACTCTGTCACTCCCTAGCACTTTAAGGGGCGGGGAAGAAAGTATGAAAGAGCCTTGCTATTTAAAGAGAAGAGTTAGAAAATGCCAGGTTCAACAACTCAAAAGGAAAGGTTTATCCAACCTGGTATCTGGTAATGTAATTACTTCATGAATGTACCACTTTAATGCAAGGAGAAAGGAGTCTCTTTTATTCAAATAGAAAGACTAAAATTATGAATGTACACAGAAACACATTTGCCTGTGAGATTTGTAATGAAAACATATACCCAAAACGGGTATTTTTAACGGTGCATAAGTGCGGCCAATTATGTTTTCAAATATCATCTATTTATATTCTGAGGAGAAAAGGACTTTATGAAGCATGTGTAGACTGAGGATATTTCCTTTTCAAGAATCTTGATTTGACTATCAAATGATATTCAGCACCCTCTCCTGGTAAGAATAAAAACAAATGTCTCTTTTCTTTTTTTTTAGGTTTCATAAATATACTTCTCTTATCAAAAAGATGGTGTCCTAAATTGTTTGTCACAACCCATGTTTGGCAAATGATTGCATATCATGCAAGCATGATTGAAAATGCAAATTGTTGGGGGCTATGAACATTGATGTTTTTGGCATGAATTAAGCCAATGAATTTGATTTTAATACATTTTCTTTTCTTTTTTAAAATCTGCTTAAGTGCCAAAAACTATACACAGGTTTTCATTATGTGTTTGATATTTTAAGAGGTTGAATCGCTTCAGCAAATGGAGTCAGAGAGCTTGCAATAGCAGCTTAGAGATCTTGAAAACCTAGTGAGCCATAGCCTTCAATGAGATAATTGAGGCGGAGGAGTTAATTTGATGTTGGTTGTGTTAATTTTGTTGTCCTGTATAAAGAAACTATAAAACGCAATTGTCCTCCATAGTTTATCAGTCTTAACCCTAATCAGGCCAACCGTTTTGGGCTATGTTATATCCAAGATATCCAAGATCTCGGCCGTAGAACGCGCAATCGCGACGAAAATTGGCCTGCATGATGCTTGTGGCATACTCTACCAGAATGTATGGTTAATTTTTCATAAAAATTGTTGAAATAATTAAATATGCTAATTTATGCATAAAATAAGTTTTGGGCTCTTAATCACTAATTAAATCTCTAATTGAACTGATTTTTTTCCCTAAATATTCCTTATAGCATTCTCCACAAATGTATTGAAAAAAAAATCATTATTGAAATTATTTTCTTATGTATTTCATTATTTTATGAATTTCTTACGTATTTCTTTGTTTTTTGACATGTTGTTTTTGTTGTTTTTGTGACTGATATTTGTTGCAGACATCATTTGAGGCATAATGATGCAAAAATTATTTATTTTGAGCAATTAAAAGTCAAATTATTCAAGTTTTTATATTTTACTGAAAACACAATTTGCATTGACTTTATACACAAAATCAAGTATTTTAGCAATTTTGGGGCTGACAAATTTTTTTCAAATGGACGTGGCACTAAAACGGTATACACGGGCGTGACAAATTTGGTCTCAAAATTTGAGCGATACTTGGAAGTTAAAAGTCATGACAGGTCGCAAAAATATTTGTGCGCGTTAGGGAGATATTTTGCGAAATGTTGAGGGGGGGGGGGGGGGATTCCACCCCCCCTTGGCCTGATTAGGGTTAATATAGGGTTTCTTTTGCAGGAGGTTGAATCGCTTCAGCAAATGGTGTCAGAAAGCTTGCAGGAGCAGCTTAGAGATCTTGAAGAACAAGTGAGCCAAAGCTTTTCATGAGATAATGGAGGCGGAGGAGTTCAATTGATGTTGGTTGTGTTAACTTTGGTTGTTCAGTATGAAGAAACTATACACAATCATTGTCCTCTGGAGTTAATCATGTATTCATCTGGTTTATTTTACAGGAGGTCGAGTCGCTTCAGCAAATGGAGTCGGAAAGCTTGCAGGAGCAGCTTAGAGATCTTGAAGAACAAGTGAGCCAAAGTCGACAAGGCCTCAGGGAGACAGAGCAAGATTTAGCAAGAAAGTCTGAAGAGTTGAGGTACTCAGAAGAAGAGATGCACAGACAGAGACTGGATCTTCAATCTAAGATGAAAGAGAGGGAGGATGAGATACAACGCTTGAGAAATCAGGTATAATAATAATAATAAAATGAGATTTATAGAGCACCATTATCCATTTTGATTAAATGCTCAAGGCGCTTGAATGAGCTATGAGGTATGCGGTTGAAACTACTTAAGAGTATTTTTAACAATTAAGCAAAACTAAACTGTTGAGGCTTTGGAACATGGAAATGGACTTGGCAGAAAAGTCTGAAGAGCTTAGATATGTAGAAGAAGAGATGCACAGACCAAGACTGGATCATCAGTCTAAGATGAAGGAGAGGGAGAATGAAATACAGCGCTTGAGAAATCAGGTATGCACTTTAACTACTGAAACTATTTTTAACGATTAAGCAAAACTGTCAAGGCTTTTGAAACATGGAAATGGACTTGGCAAGAAAGTCTGAAGATCTGAGATACTCAGAAGAAGAAATGCACAGACAGAGATGGGATCTACAATCTAAGACCAAAGAGAGGGAGGATGAAATTCAACACTTTAGAAATCAGGTGTGCATATTGGCCTGTTTCTATTGTAAACTGAGCATAGGATTGGGGGAGTGAGAAAAGTTGACTTAGAAAGGAGATCTAAACATACTAAACGGGGATATGATTTTTTTTTTATTGAATAAATGTCACCTCTCCTGCCATAGGAAAATACTGAATGTTCAGAGCATGTTTGAGTGGCTTTGAGAAAACACAAAAAAAACAACATCACAAGCCAGCTCAGATTGGAATCGAACCTTTGAATTCCTGGATACTAGGCAAGCTTCATACCGCTAGACCATGAAGAAGCTCGATGGCTAACTGCAAGTTCGATTCACATAATATCAGCAGATACTGCTTTGTAATTCTGAGATTGAGGGTTTCTTTTCGGATGGATCAATGAAGATCGTTTCCACCCGCAACAAAATTCCTCAGCCGCTCAAATATGTGCAGAACATTTAGCGTTTCCTTTGTCGGGAAGGGTGAAACAGAAATCGTCAATATGAGCTTTCTTGTGATGTGTTTTTCACAACTGCTCAAACATGCACTTAAGATTTGGTGCTTTCAGAAGAGATATGTATCTTGGCAAAGACTGGATCTACCTGCTGAGGTTAATGAGAGAGCAGATGAGATTTCACACTTTCAAAAGCATGTAATCCGAACCATTGTCTGTTATGATTGTTGCATTAGAAATTAGAATGAAATTGACCAAAATTGATTGAAACTGCTGAAACAATTTTTTTTTATTAGTGAAAGGATTGTATTCACTTAAATATTGGTTTGATAATTCATTTAATTAGAAAATTGTTTTATCTATTCACCAAGACCATTTGTTACAACTGTTGTTTTTCACAATCCTTAACCCATAAAGCCACCTCACAATATTTTCAGCTTTGTTTCATTCATTGATAGCCTACAACCTGGCCGAAATTTAGGCATTCATGCTACATGTATGTAAATTTGTTATAGATATACATTCATGTTTTTTTTCTTCAATGTACAAAATGATAAATATGTATTGCCTACAACGGCACATTTGAGGTAGCTCATATGAAGCCTAATGAAAGGGAGAGATGTGGGCATATAATGATGTTGATCTTTCATCATTTTGGCGGCTAAAATTTGCTCTCATTTGTTCTTTTGTGTATAAAAATTATAGTTTATTTAATTGAAATGATTTTTTAAATTTTCAGTTGAGAGCAAAGAGCATGAGTAGTTCTTCTGAGAGTGAGCTTGAGGGTCGACTTCATGCCTTGACGGAGAGCCTTATTCAGAAGCAGACGATGCTAGAAGCCCTCAGTAGTGAGAAGAATTCACTGGGATTACAGTTAGAGAGATTACAGGTATGTAAGTCAGTGTGTTGGCTCAGTCATTAGGGTGCCTCACAACAGGAAGGTCCAAGGTTCGATTCCCTGCTGCGTCATACCAAAGGATGATAAAAGATGGGAATTGCTGCTACCTTTTTTGGGGGTGTTCACAATATAGCAATGTCAAACTGGCGCTACTAAGCAGCTGCCGGGTCCACTCTCTAAATGTGTAAAGTGAGTTTCAGCTGTGAATCAATAATATTTGGAGATGACTTTTTAAAAACATTTATCTTATCTTATCCTGTCATATCTCATCTTATCTTATCTAATGTACCAGAGCTACTCAAATGAAAAGAGTTTAGCCACACAAACTCATAACACTCATTTAGAGCATTACTATAAAGAAGCAGTCAATTTTAAGGCACTGTGCATTAAATTGATATATTGGAATTACAATTACAGATTTTAGAGGTATGTACCTGAGCTACTCCAGTGAGACCCTTCTATTCCGTACCAGATGTGATGAGAAGAATAAATTCACATATGCTTATAGGCAGTGATTGAGAGCCTTATGCAGAAGCAAAAATGCAAGAAGTAAAGCACTGGTAATAATAATAATAATAATAATGATATTTTTATATAGCGCAAAATACGTAGAGACGTCCCTATGCGCTTAACAAACATAATTAATACATGGTATACAATACATAAATGCATAGACTATTA
>BQKZ01000814.1:20448-30848 GCA_036244855.1 Temnopleurus reevesii
TGGCAGTGCCCCAAATTTGTAAAATGTATTGATTTCTGATGGCATGGAACAAGCCGTATATATCTTTCTGATTGTGTGATGGCGGAGGCATAAATTTCGACCGTCCGCGGTCGAGGATTCATCTAGTTTTTTAGTATTATGATTAATGGCATTTCTCTGCATCATAACTTAAAACATATATTTTAGAACAAGCTAAATGCAAAAAGAATGTAACTTTTCTTGTCTAAAGTTACCCTGATTTATGGTACCTGTAAATATTAAATATTTATTGACTTAAATTCAGATTATTTGTAGTAATTCTTTTTATACAAAATATAAACTATTTTCTTATTCTTCTGTTTTCATTGATTACAAAGTTGTATCAGATCTTCTGACAAATTTTGTAATAAAAAATACATGGAGGGGGATTTATAGGGTCATTTTTGCAGATTGTTTATTTTCCCATTTTTTTCACTAATGGATAGAGCATGTGATAACGGTACCTATCATTTTGTTATTTATTGCCCATTACACATGATAAATTGCTGAATTAATTATGTCAAGTCTGCTCTGATTTAGTAACTTGAAAGGATGTAAAAGTAATATGTTTATGCCATTTGAATTCTCTTTTCTGTTCTAGAGAAGCCAAAACTTATATATAAATGAAATCAATGTTCTAGATGTAGCCTTTTTCAGGTCTTGGGGATGTTGATGTTTAAGTCATTTTTAAATGCGAATAAACATATTACAAAACATATTTGTGAGCATTTGATATTAAAAAGCCAATTTTAGCAATGAATTTGTCCCAAATAATGTGCTCACATAACTTGTTTTCTTCACTTGTTTGATGCTGATACATGATAATGTGTATTGTACAAGTGTGTCCTGGTCTAAAATTTACAAATAAAGCTTCTGGATGAAATGTTTTTACTGCATTTCATTGGCTTTACATTAACTGATTTTTATTTCGACCAAAAACCAATTATCAATTATCCTCAGCCAAATTGTCTTCAGCAAATATTGATGAATTCAAATCACTTTTCTTGCTGACTTTTTTTTTAAACTCTGAGATATCATTAGAATAAAGTCATAGCATTTATTCTTTTTGAGGAGGGGTAAAGGATGGCACTACACAATATAATATGCTGATGCCCTGAGGGATTGCTAGGTGCATTTTGATTAACAGATGTTCCAGTAAGAAAAAGGTTTACGGTTAGAAATTGTCCACATAAAATAAATGCTATGATGCAAGGCCTAGGTGGGATTTATCAAAGTCTTACCTCATTTACTTACGGGGTAGCTGAGGCCAAAATTACAAATTGGTAGTTGGCAGTATATCCAAAACCAAACCCCTTAACATCACATGAAAGTGAAAAGGTGTTTAGTTTCTTTGAATATAGAATCTCACACATAAAACGTGGACACAAAGTGTGCACATGCATTAAAAAAGCAACGGACAGGGTGACCCGACAGTTTCTCCGTCGATAATTGCTCCTGTTCATTTTTCTGGCTAGGAGTAGGGTTAGGGCCTAACATACTTGAATAAAATCGGGTGAAAACCTGATATTCTGTCATGGTAAACTGAAATTTGTTAAAATACAGATTTGTAGTAATGTCTGCTCTACAATGTATGTACAATGTATATAAAAGGAAGTATATGTACAGCTTATCAAATAAAGACAAAGAGAAAATATAACACCAACTGCATTTGTATGTTATTGTTATGATTACTCCTTGTAATTTGGGCAATTCCATAAAAGTTTACTGTTTGTTACAGCATTATTATTATTTTTTTTTTACAAGTGTTCATTGAAATTCTTTGAAATTTAGTAGGTGTGTAACATATACTATCTATTTCATACGATGTATATGATATAATCCACATTTCTATAGCCAAGTGACTTTAATGGCATTAAATTTAAGAAATTAACACAAAAGTAGGTTACCAAAATGATAATAATACAATATGGACTAGCCTTGAGGGAGACACAACATTTATGGCCCTGAGTAGAATTGTATTGCCTGAGTCGAAGACGAGGGCAATATGACTCTACTCAGGGCCATAAATGTTGTGTCTCACGAAAGAGAAAGTCCATATTGTTATTATTAACCAAATCAGATATCTAGAGCGAACAAAAAATCCATGAAATAAAAGGGTAACTTTACCAGCATTTCTTGCTTGATGAAATTACTTTGAAGATTTTTCTACGCAATATATTCCTTTAGAATATTGGCTGCTTGTTTCGTTGCCTTCTTAATATTTTTAGCATTCATATCTTGCAAAATTCCATCGAATTCGTTGTCATCGAACGAAGCAAACTTAATTCTTCGAACTGGCCGCTTCCATGTTTGTTTACAATCTGATGTCCACAAAGCACGTCGCGAGCTCAATGCACAAAAACTGCGCTCACGAGATCGCGGTCCGCGTATTTCGCATGTGAATTTATTGCCCGCTGTTTTTACACGCAAAATCCCATAGACATTTGACAGCGGGCAATAAAGTAATTTATTGACCGCTCTGTCTTTTACGGGGCAATAAAGTGTAAAAATCACATGGCTCAGATGTATGATACGGTTAATAATTTATATTATTGCGATAAAATAAAACAGTTTTTTGTTCACTTTCCTTATACGAAAAAAAAATTATATTTGCATATTTGCAGAATTTGGATGTAATTTAATTTTGATAGATTTCATAGCTTAATTTTTATACAAATTATATGTTTACCAATTGTAGTTCTATGAAATCATGAAACCAATGCATCCATTAAAATGGACGTTGTAGCAACTTACCATATCGTGAAAATATTAGAAATATGAACAGTTAATGAAAGCAAATGGCAAACAAAAACAAAATAATACGAAATCTTCTGACAATAAATTAAGTAGAATAGAATAGAGCAATGATGGAAATATTAAGACAGAAATCAGTTGAAGGAAAGATTGGCAAAAGGGAAAGATTGAGAGAAAGGAACAGGGATGATGAGAGATGAAGAGAGAGGAGAGAGAGAGAGAGAGAGAGAGAGAGAGGGAGAGAGGGGGAGAGAGAGAGAGAGAGAGAGAGAGAGGGGGATTTAGAAGGGGGAGGAGAAGGTACGACAGCAAGAGGCGAAATTTAAAGTGAGAGGAGAGGGTGAAAAGAGGAGAAAAGGAGAGAAAAGAAATCATATCGTGGGAAGAGAGGTGTGATAAATTACAAAAAACAAAATTTAGAGGCAAAGGGAGGTATAGGGATATAGAAAGAGGAAGGGTGGGGACAATGAGGAGGAAGAGGAAGAGGGGGAGGAAGAACAGTGAGAAGTAAGATAAGGAAAGGGAAGAGGGAGCAGGCGGGGTGGAAATAGGAGGGGGAGAAGTCGAGAAGGTGGAGGAGAAGCAGGAGGGGACGAAGAGGCAAGTTGGGAGAAAGTTGAGGAGGATAGATGAAGGTTCACACAGACATCGCGCCGTATGTGACGTGTTGGCCAATTGTCCTAAATGGGGATTTCCCTGCCGGAGACATCAAAGCTAAAACAATTGCGCACGCGCGTACAATTTAAAGTCTATTGGTTGATCGCGCGCGATGTTTGATTTGTTTTGACTGAACAGCGGTGGCGAACCGTGAAAAGAGTTTCTGGCGCTGTAAAAATGTGCCATAAATACGTGCATCACAACAAAACACCCTGTTTAAATTGTCCGTGAATGAAATGTAAGGGAAGGCTTCTGTCGGCTGCTGCTTTGCAAAGCATAAACGTCGATTTGGAGCATCTTTTCTTGACCGACCAGGGAGTCCATTCAACATGGCTGCAGCTTCAGAAGACAGTCAAGAAGAACTTCAAGAAGCCGAAGCTTCACAAAACAATCTTTTAGACGATGACTCTGCGACCTATTTGATGTCTCTTTCGTATCACCGCAATGTGATGCGAAATCATCGTAAAAAGGCCGCGGCATCGGCAGCTCACCCCATATCTCGGTTGGCAGCGAGAAGAAAAACTTTGGTAGGACCACAGAATATTGCGCTCCCATCTCATCTTCAACATTTGCAGGGACAAGCTGGCGGGGACAACAAACTGGATGGCGGCACTCTCAAGAGGTTAGCTCTCCAAACTTTTTATAATTAAACGGAAGCTTATTTGCAATTTCAATCTTTGAATATCTTTAAGGTTTTTTTTAAAGTCCAACTCTAGTGTAGGGGGTAACAGAAATGAAACCTACCATATTTTCTCTGATGATGCAAATGCTTCAAATTTGTCATGAAGATCTTTATGATGGGAGGTCTCACATCTTCGCACCTAAACTTTCAGCTTGAAAAAAGCATGAAGTCAATGAATATTCAATTTAATTTTAATCTGATATTATCACAAATATCCTAAAGATTATGTGTGAGAAATATCTCGGCAAAATCTGACCAGGAACAATGTCATTTTAGATGAAATATACCGTATAGGCACCAGTTTTTGGCCGCTTAAGCAGTTTTGCTCTTCCACAACTCACAAGATCCAGCATTTCAAGTTTATATTTAGATCATAATTTAGCCGAAATTTTGGGCTTTCAACTGATGTGCATAACTTAATGAGTGGCGCCCGTATATTTGCGCAGCAATCGGCGATCGCCAAGCGACATGGAGCAGGTGTTTCCGGCCGCCTGCCTGGCATGCCTGGTGATTTGAGCCTCCATAGGGATTGTCTTAAAGCGTTGAAGCGTTGAAGCGTACGAAGCGTACGGAGGCGTCGTGGTGTAGTGGTTTTGACTTTCGCCTTTCAACCCGAAGGTCGTAGGTTCGAGTCCAACCCATGGCGTCAATTTCCTTCAGCAAGAAATTTATCCGCATTGTGCTGCACTCAAACCCAGGTGAGGTGAATGGGTACCGGTAGGAAAAAAATTCCTTGAATGCAGTGAGCGCCGAATGGTAGCCATGCTATAGCGGGGTAATAATGCACAGAGCGCTTAGAGAAATACCTCGTATTTAATAAGCGCTATGTAAATGTAGTGTATTATTATTATTATTATTACTTAGGTGCGTGTTTAACCTAAGTGCGCGCCATGTGCGCGCCATAGACAAACTGCATGAGGTTTTGTGGCCGGTTACACCCCCATGGCTGGAAGCTGGTCCTCGTACGGTACACCCCTTTCATTTTTGCCGTTCAAATTATCTGGGTCATCCTATCCCATTCACTTTAGGTCAAATTTTCAGGAAAAAGTCTTGATTTCACCAAGCGCGCGTTATACATCGTGTAGGCCTATGTCAATGAGGTGCAGATGAGCAACCTGGCGCAGAGGTGGATGCCCATACCTTACTGGAGTTTCACTGAGGAGATGAATGTAACCTCATTTCTGGGTATTGAGGGAGAGGATTTTCTTTTCAACCAGCT
This sequence comes from Temnopleurus reevesii, assembly GCA_036244855.1. Lineage (NCBI taxonomy): Eukaryota > Metazoa > Echinodermata > Echinoidea > Temnopleuroida > Temnopleuridae > Temnopleurus > Temnopleurus reevesii. The sequence goes on from BQKZ01000814.1 coordinate 25,779, forward strand.
GTTATTATTCTTTAGAAATCTCTTTAAAACTGTTGTTGAAATTTTATGGAACAAATATTCCTAATCCTATGGTCAAATGTTCAGAAATCATTTTCTATATCCTCTATGTTTATCAATAATTCCAAAGAAACTTATGATTATCAATTTTTAATGCTGTCTTATTGGAAATATAAGAGTGATCAAACTAAGGGGGAATTGCTATAAATCGACTGCATTGTCTTCGCATTTTGACTGCAACTTACACGTGCAACTTGCAATTGATCACAGCTTTGTAGTAACACCCCCTTAGTGTCCAGACGTCCAATGATTGGTAAGCTTAAATGCAAAGATTCTTGACATTGCTTAGATCTTTTGCTTCAAACATATTCTTATTTTGCTTGATATTGATACAATAACAATAAACATGTTAAGATCACATCTCTTTGTTTTCCAGATTGGACTCCATGCGCAGTGCACATGCCCATCTTGCTCACGACATCAACAAACACCAAGACGAAGAAGAGGAGGAAACGGAGGCGAGGAAAAGCAAAGTTCTAAGAAATGCAGGATTCTTGCGACGACAGCTGTTCTACTTCACAGAATCACCCCTTTTTACCGGCTTCATCATGTGTGTCATCCTCTGCAATGCGTTCATGCTCTGTGCTCTCACTTTCAGTGTGATTGATGTTAAAGCAGGTTTGTGTAATATGACTTATTTTTCTACTAGATTTGTCCAAATAAGACACTGAGAAAAGTAAGTTAGTCCACATGATGAGTTTCTGGACTAAATTTGCTGGATGAAATTAGCTTACTGGACTAATTACTTTAGTTCAGTCACTCAGGTGACGAGCTTCATGCTAGCTGGAGTAATATAGGAATAGAAAAACTATTGGGTTATTAAATATTCTAGATCCAGGAATGGGTCAACTGAATTGAATTGAATTGAATAGAACACTTTTTTCCTTTTTCGAAAGACATAATAAATGTAGGAACATACAAGATAATACAGTAAAAATTACAGGAGGCGAAAACCCTAAAAGTGAAGCTTGTGTTGGGGTCACCTTGACAAATAGCAAACAAGAGACAAAATATATCTTTACTATAAACAAAACATGAAGGAAATTAGTCCACATGAAAATCATTTTGACTATTAACTTACTTTTCTCTGAGTACTGTAAAAGGGGTTTCTTTCGTGTCCAGAAACTTTCGCGGTTTCCATCATTGCCGACTTTCTCGTGTGTGTTCGGAAAAATCATCAAAATCCCATCATACAAATACATGAGGCATGTGAAGGAAATGAAAAAAGTGTTCATACGCATAAACATAAATGATTTTTTTAAACAATGACCGCACAGGAGTTGACCTACATTACGCGATAACGCTATACTGTGTGTGTGTGTGTGTGTGTTGGCCATTGATACACGCAATGTGCAAAATCTTTGTGTGTGTGCAATAGCATTGTAACAAGTGACGAGTTTCAGACATTTCCTTGCGTGGTTAATTTTGCGTGTTTTTCAAGACATTTTCGTGCGAGGTTAATTTCGCGGTTCAACATCAAAACGCGAAAAACGCAAAAATATAACCACTGCAAAAGAAACCACTTTTACAGTATTTAGTTTAGTCATTGATAATAATGCACACTAATGTAAATTCACTATTTGACTTGGCTTAAAAACTTTCAAACAAATAAATTTTTCATCTTGATCTACTATTTTAAGTTAAGTATCTTTTCAAAGACACATGATTTGTTCTTCATTTTATTGTTAACATTGTTTAAAAAAATTAAAAGATTGAATTAATATTGTGTGGTCAAATGGACAATTATGATGTGCATAACTTTTTTTGGGCGTTTTTTATGTTTTGAAATGTTTTATTAGTCAAAATTTCACATGTTCATTGAAACACCAACAATGAATAAGATCAATTTTACAAAATTGGAAATGGTACATAATAAATAAAACATCAAACAACATGGAAATATTGGGTAACACTTACTTCTCTATATGAAAGGATATTCAAAATACTTCTTCAACTTGGGACCATTTTTATAGTGCATTCCTTCAATTTTTTTCTGACTTGCATAACTTTATTAGGGTACAAAAGATTTATCTATTTCCAGTTATCCATGGACAGAAACTTTGCAAAAATATTTGTCCTTATACTGTACATTTTAATCTCACAGGCTGGCATTTCAAGTTCATTGATTATATTCTTCTGGTCATCTACTTCATGGAGTGTGCTCTTAAGATCTACGTCTGGCGTTGGGAATTCTTCAAAGAAACATGGAACATCATGGGTGAGGAGATCAGCAATTTACCTTAAAATGTTTTAATGGAGTGTGCTCCATATGAAGCTCATTTCCATATAGATGGAGAGTACATCATTGATCACACTCTCCTTTGACGTATCCATCCCTGGCCGTGTATAAAAAAAAAAAAAGCATTTCAATAATAATAATAATAATAATATATATGATTTATATGGCGCCAAATCCACTTTTCACGAAAATGCTCAAGGCGCAACTGGAAAATGTGTAGAGTAAGATAGAAGTTCAAGAAAATAACACAGGGATGAAATTAATTATATGCGATGTTGAAAAGGTAGGTTTTTAAATTCTGTTTGAATATTTCAGCGGAGCTACTGTCTTTGATAGCTTGTGGGAGGGAATTCTCTATCTCTATCTTATTTTTTTCCATTTTGATTCAGTACAATTAGTTATTAAAATTTAGGTACAAATATGGGTCTATTGATATTGATTCATATCACATGTTTGATGCGATTTGGCTTAATAAAATGTGAATAACACAATGAAAATTCTCCCAGCCATTCACTTGTAGTGAGAGCCGCATATTTGTATGAAAATAAATGGATATTATCACCAATATATCATTTCATCATCATCATTATTAGCATTATTGTAATCATCATTATTGTTATTATCATCATCACCATCATTATTTCATGAACAAAACACCAAATAAAAGAAGTTTCATGATTCCTCTGATTTCTCCTCAGATTTCTTGATTGTGATATCCAACGTTGCTGATTTTGGCATTGATATGTCCTACGGTGGTGAAGTACAGATCATGGCCATCCTCCGTATCTTCCGTGCCATGAGAGCTTTGAAAGCACTTAGAGTGCTTAGGACAGTCAGATTAGTAACAGTAAGCACTCAGAGTGCTTAGAATGATAAGCACTGAGAGTGCTTGGAATGATAAGCACTGAGAGTGCTTGGAATGATAAGCACTGAGAGTGCTTGGAATTATATTTTTGACGGTGGTGAAGAGCAGATCCTGGCCCTCCACGGTATCTTCCATGCCATGAGAGCTTTGAAAGCACTTAGAGTGCTCAGGACTGTCAGGTTGGTATCAGTAAGCACTCAGAGTGCTTAGAATGATAAGCACTGAGAGTGCTTAGAATGCTTTGTCCTACGGTGGTGAAGTACAGATCATGGCCATCCTCCGTATCTTCCGTGCCATGAGAGCTTTGAAAGCACTTAGAGTGCTTAGGACAGTCAGATTAGTAACAGTAAGCACTCAGAGTGCTTAGAATGATAAGCACTGAGAGTGCTTGGAATGATAAGCACTGAGAGTGCTTGGAATTATATTTTTGACGGTGGTGAAGAGCAGATCCTGGCCCTCCACGGTATCTTCCATGCCATGAGAGCTTTGAAAGCACTTAGAGTGCTCAGGACTGTCAGGTTAGTATCAGTAAGTACTAGGAGTGCTTAGAATGATGAGCGCCCAGAGTGCTTGCAATGATATGTACTGTGGAGAGATCTGTGTTTAGGTGTGGACATGTTTTGATCGGAATTGGCAGATATGCTTTAGATGTGGACATGTTTTGATAGGAATGGACAGATCTGTGTTAGATGTGGATGTTTTGATATAAATGGATAGATCTGTGTTACATGTGGACATGTTTTAATAGGAATGAGCAGATCTGTATCAGATGTGGACATGTTTTGATAGGAATGGGCAGATCTGTATCAGATGTGGATATGTTTTGATAGGAATGGGCAGATCTGTGTTGGATATGGACATATTTTGATAGGAATGGACAGATCTGTGTTAGGTATAGACATGTTTTGATAAAAATGGACAGATCTGTGTTAGAGGTAGGCATGATTAGATAAGAATGAACAGATCTGTGTTAGATGTGGACATGTTAAGATAGGAATGGTCAGATCTGTGTTAGATGTGGACCTGTTTTGATGGGAATAAACAGATCTGTGTTAGATGTGGATGTTTTGATATAAATGGATAGGTCTGTGTTACATGTGGACATGTTTTAATAGGAATGAGCAGATCTGTGTGGGATGTGGACATGTTTTGATATAAATGGACAGATCTGTATTAGATGTGGAAATGTTTTAATAGGAACAAACAGATCTGTCTGGGATGTGGACATGTTTTGATAGAAATTGACAGATCTGTGTTAGATGTGGACATGTTTTGATAGGAATGGTCAGATCTGTGTTAGATATGGACATAGTTTGATAGAAATGGGGAGATCTGTGTCAGATGTGGACATGTTTTGATAGAAATGAACAGATATGTGTTAGATATGGACATGTTTTTTTTAATAGNTTGATAGGAATGGACAGATCTGTGTTAGGTATAGACATGTTTTGATAAAAATGGACAGATCTGTGTTAGAGGTAGGCATGATTAGATAAGAATGAACAGATCTGTGTTAGATGTGGACATGTTAAGATAGGAATGGTCAGATCTGTGTTAGATGTGGACCTGTTTTGATGGGAATAAACAGATCTGTGTTAGATGTGGATGTTTTAATATAAATGGATAGGTCTGTGTTACATGTGGACATGTTTTAATAGGAATGAGCAGATCTGTGTGGGATGTGGAAATGTTTTGATATAAATGGACAGATCTGTATTAGATGTGGAAATGTTTTAATAGGAAAAAACAGATCTGTATGGGATGTGGACATGTTTTGATAGAAATTGACAGATCTGTGTTAGATGTGGACATGTTTTGATAGGAATGGTCAGATCTGTGTTAGATATGGACATAGTTTGATAGAAATGGGGAGATCTGTGTCAGATGTGGACATGTTTTGATAGAAATG
>BQKZ01000814.1:32209-43495 GCA_036244855.1 Temnopleurus reevesii
AAAGTGAAAACTCTTAGGTTTGCTTGATGAAAAATGTGGATTGCATGGTTTGAAAATTGCCCATAAGTTTCTCATTAAAGGCAAGAAGTTAATAAACTCATAAATTCAGATGGAAATTGCTATATACAAGACGCAATGCATAATATGGTCTTAATGACGGTTCTGATATTAATTTATTATAAAAAAAGACAATTTATTGAATTTTTATTAATGTTTTCAAATTGATTGCATGCTTAAAGAAGAACCACAAAGGAAATCACGAATACAACATATTTTACAAGTACGAAAAGGTGATTATGTGGATAATATGTTGAAAGAACTGTTTTGTACCAAATTCGATCATGTAAAACAAAAAACCTGATTTTAGGGCTCGTTTTTTTTCATTTCGGTTTCGGGATATTTCGAGTTATTTCGAGTTATTTTGTGTTATTTCGGTAATGACGTCAAGGAAGGGACATTTGCAGAAGCAACCATCCAGAATAATTCTAAAGGGCAAACTGCCTTCCTCTACATTCTTTGAATTATTGTATTTATTTACTTTTATGTCCTGTAAAGCTATCCAAAATACTATGACGGTAAACGCTCTTGTAAATAAAGTGCAAATGCATTGTTGTCGTAAATCAAATGGTATGCTCGCACATTCTTTCCTTTATTTCTTATGCCTTTTATATCTGAGAAAATAATTGCCACACTCAAGGAGTCGGGTTAATTTATTATTGTAACATTTCATTCATTGGACATGTCTATTTACTGAATTTCACATCCTTTCAAGCAGTGTGTTGTGGATGCATAGCTCTATTATGTACACTAAGAAAATTCCTTCCTCTTTTTATGCTGAATAATGTTGAACATGAATACACCGTATCAATCGGAGAAATTCTTTCTTTTGTGTGCATATAACCATTTCGAAGGCTTCAGTTGTTTGGTTTCATTCATCAATGTTTTTTTCATTCTTGCTCGAAATGTTGTCCCTTTTTTGACGTCACAATACCAATCACCTTTCACACTCCGTTCGCATTATGTTCGTCAAACCCGCACGTTCCAGGCTTGATAATGTCTTCATGATTCTCTTTTAAGTTTATCTTTGAATATTATTAACATATTGAACATAAATCAATGATGAATCAATGAAACTCATCATAGGTTGTTCCTTGTAATTTTTGTCCTATTTAATTAGCATTGATATTCTGCTAAGATTTTATTATTGCTGATGGTGATACAAATACCATTCTGGATTTTAACCTGTTATGTGTATTGTTATTACCTCACAGATAACTTCCACATCATTTTCTACCTCATAACATACATCGCCTTGGAGTACTTTATCTTCCTCAAGTGAGTAGATACAATGTTCATGTAATCTGAAATTTCCAAAGCATTAGGTCTACATGCCTTTATGGGTTGTTTCAAATGCTAAGCATTCATAGTATGATGGCATAGCTGCCAACATTTGAAAATCCCAATTAGTAATGAAATCATAAAATCCAAAGAATATGCGCGCGAAGCGCGCCGAAAATGCGCGCAAAGCGCGCATCACGAGCGCGAAGCGCGAAGTCCCTTGCGGCCGGGGTCCAGGGCCCGCCCAAGGGCCGTGGAAGCTCTAGGGTTCTAGATGCTCTGTCATGCAATTTAGGGCCTATTTTGACACTTTGAATGAGGATTTTTAAATTGATTTTCCTAATATTTTTACATAACATACACACAACTTGACAAGTAATAACTTCAAATTTCATAAATTTCATGAAACTGAGAAAATGACCAGATGTTTGGACACAAAGAAATAAACTTACATGTACAATATTTTGCCACTGTGCACTGTGCTGAGATGCAAGTTCATAAATACAGTTTACATTGTATGTAGCAATGGATTATGAGTTCAGCCTTGGTGAAATCTTGCAAATTTAGAAAATGTACATTATCTGAAATAAGACCCTTGTTTCACTATAGTAGTACATGAAACATGTACACGGGACACAAAGTTATTCACTGTGAGCTCAGTATGTGGTAGATTTTGCCCTCTTTAAAAAGGCATCATCAAAGTCTCTCATATAACAAGGACCCGTCTGCTGGGCCTTAGTGATGAGTAAACTAGCCAGAGTTTCATTACTCATTGACCATCTGAAGTCAGTTATGTTTTTCCGAACTTGGCTGAATACTCTTTCACATTCCGCGTTGGTATGAGGTATGCACAAGATCCCAAGCATCACTCTTGCCAGTCTATCAAAACACAGTTCTCCAACGGAATCCTTGTGTGTCATCATCATTTTCCATTGCTTGTCAGCAGCATTCTCCTGAAGTACAGAGTCTGGAATGTGAGCTATTTGATATTTCACGAACTGGCCTTCAAGTGCATCAACAGCACAATGCTTGCTTTCCCCTTCCTTCACGAGCAGCATGCATGGGAACTTTCCTACGAAGAAGTTCAGTGAAGCAAGCTTGGCATCTCTTCGACACGAAATATCTGCAACCTGTGCATGGACTAGGACATCTGATTTGAGTGGAAATTTCTTAATGATGTAGTCACAAGCTTTTGTGTAGTAAGAATGCACCGCTGCAAAGAACTCTTTTTGATCAGCTTTGTCCAAAGTGCTCACAGTCTCTCTTGTTTCACTTCCTATGATGATCTCTGTTTCATCTCGGAGATTTTTCTTGTTTTTGTAATCCACAAGTGTTGGATCAGTGACTGACACAATGGCTTCTGGGATCACAAATTTGCTGAAGAGCTCCAGCAATAGGTCTTCTAATTCTCTCTTCAATTTGTGGATTAGAGGAATCCTTGTCTGCAGGAGAACACTTTTCCTATCAAAGGAATGTATGCTTTGATTAAGAAATTGTGCAATTGCAAACTTGAACCTTGATTTCAATGTTTTCAGAATCCGTTCCGGTCTTGTTTCTTCCTTCTCTTTCACACTACTGGTACCTACTACGCTGGGTTTACTTGAAGTTCCCATTTTGGATTTTTGGGAGCTTGTTGTGGCTTCTTCAGTATGCTTGCTTGGATGACTTACAGTTCCACTCTTCAGTTCTGGTACACATGTGGTCTTTGCAGAAGCCCCCGAAGCAGTCTTCTGTTTCTTACTTGGATGTTTAGACATACTATCTTGGAAGTGATGTTTCTGTCCAGCTGAGCTGTCTGATGAAATAGCAGGCTTAGGCTGAGACACTTGAATGGGCACTTGTTGAGCTGGGGGTGTTGGCACTTTCTTCGGAATTCGAAATGCTTGGAGACTCTGTGTCATCTTGGTGGCTGTTGAAGCAGGCTTTTTCTGTAAATGTTAAGAAAATAAAAAGTGTCTTAATGGGATTTCCTTTCACAAAGTCAAATGCATCATTAGATTCAATTTGCTGATTACATGTAGTAATAATTTATCTACTGTTTGATGGATCTTGTTGAAAAAGTGTAACAGTGGTACATGTATAACAAATTACATGCCAATCCATTCAATCATACATGTAGCTAGTACAACTCAAATGAACTCTGAATATATTCAGAAAAAAACTCTATCAATCCATACTCATGCACGAATAGACAAATACACAAGAATAATGCTGATGAAAAGCCGAAATGCACAAACAGGTTAAATATCAAATGGCCAATTGCACTCAAAATTGTTTGATTATTTGTGCCTATATTCAGGGCAAAACAGTTGACAGGTTAGGCCAACATTCCCACACCCTAATAGGAGCAAGTTCATGAAACTGTATTGTCTAATATACAATTTCAGTATTTTTTATTTGAACAATAAAGCCCCCATTTCATCTTAACTCATTTTCTGCTGTATCGAAACATATTCTGGTCAGTTTCTGAATTTCATTAAATTTACTTAACTTTTATAGTATTAGTACTAGATAAATCTGAAGGTCTGTTTTATTTATTTATCATTCTTTTTATTGGGGTGCTGTTCTTTTCACATCACTTATTAAAACTTTTACGCACATACATGTATTTTTATTTTTCTCAACTCACCTCAGGCTGAGGCTTCGGTGTTGGTTTGCTCGATGCAGGCGCAGACTGTGAAGTCTTAGTGGCTGGTGAAGCATGCTTTTCCTGCAAATGATTGATAAAAGGAAAGTTCTATTTTTCATATCTTGTTGAAAAAATGTAACGATGGCATGTAAATTCCAACCCAATCCAATCGATCATTGCAAGTATAACTCAAATAAACTTTGTGAATATAATCAGAAAAAAAATCTTCTACACACATGCATGTATGGACAAATACACAAAAATACTGTTGATCAAAAGTATACAGCACAAACATGATGGGAAATAAATGGCAAATTGCACTGAAAATCGTGTCAATATTTGTACCGTAATTCAGGACATACAGATGACAGGTTATGCCAACTTTTCCACACCGTTATACGAACAAGTTCATGAAACTGTATTGTCTATAGTACAAATAAATACTATTTTCCTTTACTTAAAAAAAGCCCCATTTTTTTTTGGTAATTTTCTGCTGTATTTAAACATACATGTATTCTAGTCAAGTTTCTCAATTTCATGAAAATTACTTTAGTTAAGTACACAAATCTGAGGGTCTTATTTATTTCATTTATTTCTTCTTTTTTTTGGGGGGGGGGTGTTCTTTTCACCTCACTTATTTAAAGTTTAACATACCTATTTCAGGGGTCCACACTAAACATTTTTTATTGCTGGTCATATCAAGTCAATAATCACTTGTCGGACCAGTAACCAATCTTTTTGTACACCCAATTTCGAAAATTTTCTGGCCCAGTAGTTAACTTTACTGGACCCAGACTGTCGGACCAGTGCTAGTGTGGAGCCCTGCATATTTTTAATTTTCTGTACTCACCTTAGGCTGATACTTCTGAGTTGGTTTGCTTGATGTAGGCGCAGACTGTGAAGTCTTACACTTGGACGTCTTTGTCTTTGGAACAGGCTTCTGCTGTGCAACTTCTTCCTCAAAGAAGAGGACAAGTGCTTCCCACTGCTGAAGAAAGCGTGGCAAGCACTGACCCAAGCTCAACCAGCGTGTGCAGGCATGTTTCAAGATTGCCTGCACCTCATTACCAACAAGCATCTGAAACTTTTGGAGATTCAGTTTCCTATTCACACTGGCTTCTAAAGTTCTAAGTAATAAAAAACGTCAATGAGAATAGAGTCAATTGAACATGGCAATCCAGAAGATGCGGCTTTGGCAGCGAGATCAATTAGATGATTAGGACAACCGAGAATGATGAGGTTCGGCTGACACTTTGCAAGGCACGCACCAACACCCTTTTTGACGCCAACCATCACTGATGCATTATCAGATCCCAAAGCAACACAGTTATGCCACGGGACATTGTGTGTTTGAAGTTCTGCTACAAGTAAGTTTGCAATGTTTTCACCTGTTCCTGCCATTTCCAAAGTTGGAATGGAGAACAGCGAGCAGGTTATTTGCTCGCCATCATAGTAGTTTACAACGATCGGATACAACTTACTTGTACTCGTACAGCTTCCGTCTGTGGATATTGCAAATGGTCCTGATTTCATTGCAGTGGTCATCAGCCTCTGTCCATCTTTGGCCATTTCATGGACTAGGTACGTGGTTTTCGTTCTTGCACTTGAAAATTTCTTGACCTCTTCGGAGTTAGGAAATGCTTTCCTCAGTAACGGTCCCATATGACTTGCAGCAGACAGGGGTATGTTATGTTCCAAATAAAACGACGTGAATAAACATTCAGCTCGAATTGTATTCATATCCTGAGCAGTTGACATCCATGATGTTATTTTCGAAGATGAGGCTTGAGAGTCAACATTACCGATGTGAAAGTTGGATTTCCTGTGTAAAACAATGTCACTGCGACCGCCATGCAAGATCGAAATATCGCGACGACAAATCTTGCAAAAGGCATGCTGTTTGCTTTTTCCAGAAGCACAAATGAAGTCAAACTCGTTTTCGTACTTTTTGACATAAAATTGTCCCTTTGGCTTCGCCTTTTTACGTTCCATGTTGTTGGAATGATGTCCGATAATATCCAAAAAAACCGATTCGTTTCGCGACTCGTTCGATCCAGTGCAGCTGCAAAATGCCACACAAACGCTATACAATTAAAGATGGTAGAGCGCTGCGCAGCTACGGCGCAATATTATCTTTGATACGATGTAGGATGGGCATTGCAAAACACGGATATTGCATGCACACTCGCGACACAAACACGCATACGTACGTACGGGTACATGTACAGTATGAATAGCGGCGCGGCCGGTGGTCAGGTCCGTACATGTATTATCTCGCAAGCGAGCACTGCAAATCGCTATGCCTATGCAATGCAATGTATATGCGCTCAGATTCGTAAATTTTAAAGGTGAAANTACATTGACAAAGAGAGAGTTGTAACATTTTACATCTACACTGATGCAGTTGCAAAAGATCCAAGTTAGGCCCAAAAAAGATATTTGTTTACCCTTTTTTGTAAAAAAATCAGAGGGTTGGTAGGTCGATTTTGTTAGTACCAGTTTTACCCATAAATACATTCACATCCATAGGATCATTTATCACACCCATTTCAAAGTCATAAAATAACATTTACACCAACTACAGGCTGCAGATATGTACCAAATAAAAAAGACAAAGACAAACAGATAAAGAAAATTCTGGTACCATTTATTTTATTCACGAATGTATGGATTGAAAGACGTTCACTGTGGCGAAGAATGATTGAAGAAAGCTTATCAGTTGTCTTTGGATGTGCGAACGTAAAACGTTTTTAAAATCACGTTTGGGACAAAGAAAATGGTATTCATGCATTTCCCAAATTTGACTCACACACCGACTCAATCGTGTAGTTTTTGTCTTTGTTGAATCTTTAAAACAGTTTTTCTTTAAAACAGTTTTACCTTCGCAACCATAATCCAGATTGTTTTGTTTTCGTGATGCTCTGTGTTGCGAATCAAATTCATGCGCTGCATGCATATGGGATTTCATATGCAAGATCAGGAGCCCATGAATTTATGACCTCATGAAAAATATAAACGTAAAAGATAAATTTGGGATGCCGAAAGAGCAAATAACTATATTATTTTGCTATTTCTGCATCTCAAAAGTTATTTTGGGGTTATAAAATCGTTCACAAATTTATATAAGATTGAATTTCAGGGAATGCTGAACAAACCCCCCCCCTCCCAAAAAAAACGCGACCCTGGATTTTCAGATTTTTGGGTCAGTCGCTAAGGGCAAACAAAGGAATTTTTTTTCGCCTTAGTATGATGCATTGGTTTGGAGCTTGATTTGGTTTCAGAAATTGATTAATAGAAAAGCCATGCAGTTAGAGATTTGGCAATATTAAGGTTGCTTCCCTCACTCTCTTCCAGCTTATTACACTAGAAGATTGATTCTACATCTGTTCATTAGCCATTAGTCACATTGATTATGACTAGCCCATGTTGTCGTTTCTTAGATAAGATAAAGTGAAAACTCTTAGGTTTGCTTGATGAAAAATGTGGATTGCATGGTTTGAAAATTGCCCATAAGTTTCTCATTAAAGGCAAGAAGTTAATAAACTCATAAATTCAGATGGAAATTGCTATATACAAGACGCAATGCATAATATGGTCTTAATGACGGTTCTGATATTAATTTATTTCAAAAAAAGACATTGAATTTTTATCAATATTTTCAAATTGATTGCATGCTTAAGTTTATCTTTGAATATTATTAACATATTAAACATAAATCAATGATGAATCAATGAAACTCATCATAGGTTGTTCCTTGTAATTTTTGTCCTATTTAATTAGCATTGATATTCTGCTAAGATTTTATTACATATAACAATAGTTATATCTTACATTTTTTTGCTGATGGTGATACAAATTCCATTCTGGATTTTAACCTGTTATGTGTATTGTTATTACCTCACAGATAACTTCCACATCATTTTCTACCTCATAACATACATCGCCTTGGAGTACTTTATCTTCCTCAAGTGAGTAGATACAATGTTCATGTAATCTGAAATTTCCAAAGCATTAGGTCTACATGCCTTTATGGGTTGTTTCAAATGCTAAGCACTTATAGTACACATGTGATTTTGCGTTTATACTGCACAAAATCATAACCCATCATGCTCTCTGAAGTGAACAAGCGTGTTATAACCAAAAGTTTACAAATAGGTGAGCCCCAAAAGTCTATGTACATTTTCAAATTTGAATGTGATTGATAAATTTTAATTATGTTGCCCCCAAAATTGATAACCCGTCCTACCTTTGTTTTGCTTTCACATTGAAAAGAGATAGCAAATATTTTAATAGGCATTTATAATGTAAAAATATTACACTGGATATTATTACATTTCATTTTAAACTTTATTCCTATACCCTCTGCCTTGTGGACCTCCCTTTTAAGGCAAAAAAAAGAGGGAAACGAGAGGAAAATTGAAGGAATTTCCTACTCACCAGCATAATTATTAAAAAATTAACACTCATTTTAACAAGAATTATTATTAATATTCTTTTAACTTTGCGATGGTTTTAACACTTATGATTGAAAAATCAACTGAATTTCCTTTAGAGACAGGGCTCTTGGAGACAGACAATTTGTATTTCAAATTAAACTGTAAGACCCAAGTCACATAGAAGCCTGCATTGAGCACAACTCAACATTCTTTTTGTCCAGTTAACAGTTTAACTGCCCTTGAACAATGAGACATGTTGAATCATGTTCAGTCAGGGCTTCTATGTGACTGGGGCTTTAGGAATGATAAAATGTATGTCTGGATAGGTGATGTTTTTTTTTCATTTTTCCCCTATCCCTGAAAAAAAATTTGCTCTATGTGTCTATACAACTATACTCCTGACATTTCTTTTTACTTGTTTGAAATTCTAGCTTGTTCGTTGCAGTATTGGTGGACAACTTTCAACTGACATTGGATGCTGCGAGTGAGAGGGATGCTTTAAGGAAAGCAGCTATAGTATGTATAAAATGATATCCTTTAATGTTTCACTTATTTCTCGTCGAGTAGTAAAGAGCATACTTACCTGTATAAATCAATGACAATTTTACATATAAATGGATAGTTGTACCTTGATAACCTTTGTAGTATGTTTATGTAAGTTGACTTGCAGGTTAAAAGCAAATTTAAGTACTTTTAAAGTTTGGATTGGTTTTTGAAAAGGTGGTGATTCAGATATTTCATTACTTTGTAAGCTGGAGTTATTATTGAGCTGTGGTAATTATTCACATACGGATTTGCAATACCAAATTAGAAATGTTCTCTTCAATGAAATCACCCAAATTGCCAGATATGGCTTAATTATTGGAAAACATACATGACTGCATATACACTGCATCACTCTCAAAATCAATAGGAATTCAAATTGCCCACTTATTCCAAAATGGAAATGCTGTCTGCCCAATGCTGAAACAGTGTGGCCTTTGCTTGTGACATTCAAATAATACTGGTGGTCTATTTTTAAGCACATTTAGCATTTCAACCAGATAGTGGCGCACGTGCAAGAATCATCTCAAAATTTCGTACACATTTATTCTAATGCACATAAAGCAATTTGGGAATATGACGGCTTGTTTCACATCAAGATTCTCCATTCTTGCAATTATCACTGTATACCTTAAAATGAAACATTCGCACACAAAAGCATTGTGTATATACTGTATGATGGATCTTAGCTAAAAAATGAAGAAATGAGTACACTTAGAGAATACACATAATGATGATTTCTTGTTCCGCATAATATCATGAACGTGAGAGTCTTAAAAAAAAGCAATAGAAGATCGAGTGTTCTTGGTTTCCCATTTCATTTCAGAAGTTATATTGTGGAAACATTTTATTATCATTTTTAATTCTCATCATTTTAATTTTGTTCTTTGTTTGTCCCAACCAGAAAGAAGCAGAAGATAAACTCTTTGAAGAAGGTGCACAAACAAATACACTTTATGCAAGACCAACAGGTACAAATTCCTTTTTTTCAATTAGTTTTTCTCACACTAAAGACACTATTCCATCCTTAACACAGATTCTTGACTTTTCCTTTTCTCACAGGCAAAATTATTTGTGTAAAGGCCCCTGCACACCAAACATGGCCCGGCGTTACGGCGTGGAAATTATGCAGTACCTTGGTTGCTATTGGCCAGTATACTACTCTGCACAAATGATTTTCAACTATATGCCAATCACAAAGTAGACTTTGCATAAATGCTGTGCCATGATGATGCCTTTCCGTGTTTGATGTGATGGGACCTTAACTGTGGAAATGAAAACTTTTCCTCCACAAAACTTTCTAACCCCACACAAGAGGTAGCCATACAAATATGAACAGAGACCTGTGATGGCAGGCTTCTACAGAAGCCCAGATTATGAGTTTTTTTCATTTCATCTTCAACCAGCAGAAATCTTGTGGTCGTTTTCGACAATTAAATGAAAATGAGTGACCACGTAATTAATTTTTGCCGTACAATAATCTTGCAAATCTACAATCTAAATCAAATAAAGAAAACTTAGACAAAAATAGTTGCTATAATGTTGTCCGTGCACTTGTGTTCTCCAGGCATCACTATGGAGGATGTCTACTTGGTGGAATTAGTAAACAGGATCTAAATAGACTACTACGTTTACAGAATAGGTGTGCTTGACTTATCTTTCAACAACCCAAGTATTGTCATGTTACTCCTTTACTCAACAAACTTCACTGGCTTCATGTTTCCAAAAGAATACAATACCGCACAACCGTTCAAAATTGTAAATCACTGTCTCAAACATTTCCCCATTATATATAAACACTTTTTCAACAGCAGAAAACATGTGCTCTTCATTCCACCTGTGCTCCTTTCTATGTGATTCCTAAGTCCAAAATACAGGCTGGTTTAAACTCTTTTCAGTCCTTGACCCCATGGCCCGTATTCCGATAGCGCGGTTTAAGTTAACCCTGGTCTAAATTTGTTGTTTAAGTATGGTTAGCCAAAAGTGCCAAAATTGTATTTACAATGAATAATTCGTATGTTAACTGCTCTCTTTTCCCCATGCTCTAATAATGTAGAAAACTATTGAAGTTTTTATTCCGAGACATTTTTAAATAATATGAGTGCCAAATGTGCTGGCAAATTAAACATCGTCTATTATAGATTCAAGCCTCTTTTGGCTTCCCATACTTAAACCACAGATTTAGACCAGGGTTAACTTAAACCTCGCTATTGGAATACGGGCCCATAAGTTTGGAATAATCTCCCCGCAACTCTTTGCAATATCAAATCTATCACTCAACCTTTTCAAGAAACATCTCAAAACCAATCTTTATCATTCTTAATGCAGCTTGAGTAGGAC
>BQKZ01000814.1:104580-117403 GCA_036244855.1 Temnopleurus reevesii
ATGATGATGACGACATGTTGTGTGCCGTTGCCTCGTTTCACTTCATTGATTTACACGGTTTACTTATGTACCTGACAAAAATAGATCCTACATCGGTGCATAAAATCGCCTATAAGTGTTCAAGAACCTGTATATCCAGTTAAAAATTATGTATGATATGCTTAGATAACTAATGAAAGATAGACTTTGGAATAGTTTTATGCACATCCTATCAATTATATTGCATAAATCGGGCCGAAAACACCTAATAGTGCGATCACTTTTCAATAGAATTTGCCGGTATCGCTAATTTATTCCCCAATCAGCACTACCATTGCTCATTGAATCTGCGCATCCTAGGAATTCTTTTCAACCCCCGCTTATCATGCTTGTACGTGCTATTCATCACGATCCCTTCATTATTTACTTTCCATTCTTGACAGATTATCTTGCTCTGTCATTTCTACCATGCATAAATTACGACGGCTCGTTTCAAGAGTGAAAATCAAATTTACAATTTAAATCACGTTTTAAGGAATTTTATTTGACAGAGTATCATAAATGTTAATTATACCAACTCTTTCACTAGCTGAGCTCATCCTTCTTCAATTTTCAGACACATAAGAGCTTTAATTTTTGTGTTCTTAGCGATTTTGTGTATCAATGTAGGGACTATTTTCGTCATATACATACGTTAACTGTGTAAATCACTGAAGTGAATCAGGACAGCGACACACAACATGTCGTCATCAAGTTATTCCTCCCCCGCAAAGTTATTGATCCCGGCCGTGTTTGGGAGGGGGTGGACAAAAAGTTTTAACATGAATTTGTGCAATTTAGCGAAGTTGAATGTAATTTTCAATCATCTATACCTGTATTCTCCGTCAACTTAGTTCTCGATTGAGGCATAATTTAGGCATGTGCAAATTCGGTCAAGCTGAGGACTTTAAAACAAATTTCATATGCCCATTTTTCGCTTAAAATTGATTTTCTCACTCAATACTGAGCGTATGAAGCAGATCACTATCTAACATTGACGCTTTTGGAATGAGGTATTCGGAAAAGGTTTTAAAGATAAAACCAAAGCACACAACTAACAAGCAAAAAAAACCCCCAAAACAAACAAACAAACCCATAAACGTACAAATTTTACTTCTGTCTGATTTCGGCAAGCCGGTCACGTTTCTTGAACCCATTAGCAACTGGAGATTGCTTTAAAAGAGTCACATTTTTAACTTGAAGGTGTACCATTTCTTATGCCAGTCTTCCATTTTTATGGACGATATGAAATAATTCTGAACATGTTCATCGTTTTCAGAAGAAAATAGTTACAAAAACGCAATTGAAAATGCGATTTTGGTTAAGGCGGTTCAGTTGATATAGGGTTAAGCCATTTAATTATATCCCCTCCCACTTTTGCGGGCAATGGCAAACAAATTCGATCTACAATCGAGACAGTACTTGACATGCCTAACAGGTCATTTAGATATCAAATTATATTCCGGCATTACTAGCTACATTTTTCTCACTTTGCACCCTACAAATTAAAGCCATGTAACCTTGCACTGAAAGTATGACATGGTCAGAAAAATAATCTAAAAGGATGCAGATATTCTTCCTCGCTTGCTTTGTTTGCTCATATGATAATAATGATGATAATGATAATAACAATAGTAATAATAATAATAACAATAATAATAATATTAATAATAATAATGATAATAATCATTATGATAATAATAATACAAATAATGACAATAACAATAACAATAATATTAGATCCATGATTAAATTGGCTTAACACTTGGTATCATATTATTACCCTGGCAATACCTGCAGCCAATCAGGCGTTTAAGTATTTCAAGGAACAAATCCTGCACAGGTATCCATTTTCATCTGATTTAAGCGCAGCACAGTGTGGGTGAAGTTCTTGCTGAAAGAAATTAAAGTCATGGTTAGGATTCGAACCGACGACCTTCTAGGTGGAAGACTAGAGTCAAAACCACTACACGACACTTGATATTACTTTTTAATAGCAATCGACCTTGTGGAAAAAGAACATGTAACCAGCATAACTGGCATATTTGTCAAACTTTTGAAGTAAACATATACAATTTCAGTAATGAGTATCAATAATCGATTATTATTCCAGCTGGAAACCATAAGAGGGTCAAGTAAATGGTTTATGTTTCCGTAGAAGTTTAGGGCCTGTTTTTCGGTGATGGTATTATGTGGTATATATTTCCGATTCAATCAAAAGCAATATATATATATATATAATACAAACAAGATGATCAATACAAATACAAATATATGATTAAAAGATAAATCGAATGGATATCCCATTCATGCATGCACGTCACTTCTGATCTTTAATAGGATCCAATTGACACAGAAAGAAGAAAAAGAAGGAGAAGAAGAACATCACCTAAAAAGTGCCCCCATCGTTCCATTATTACTTTGTACCCCCTGTTTGTGTGTTGGTGGTGTCGGCATGTGATTAAATAAACAATAAATGTAAACTTGTTGACCTTTCAAGACCTTTCAAGTCTTGAAAGGTTAACAAGTTTACATATATATCATTTATGAAATCATAATCTTTCAAGTGTTACTTGTTAACATGTTAACACATATCATTTATGAAATCAAGTCCTATACTTAAATGGTCAACAAGTTTACACAAGCAGATTTCTTATAATCCGATACCAAGGGTCGCCTCTTTTTAATTATTATTTCTTCTTTTTTTTTATTCTAAAGAAAACAAAGTATAAAACAAATAGTCGTTGTTTTTTCTTCTTCACCATGCCCTGGGAGCGTGGCGAATGATGATTTTTAATTGGACAATGATGAAATCATCAGATTATGACCAATCAGAATCAAAGGGGCGTGTTTGAAATGAAGCTTTAGACCAATCAGAGTTTTACCACGTTTTAGTGCTGAAAGTAAACTGGTCGGGATTATTATAAATATGGGTGGCAAACCCGTTAATCATCAAACCGAGAAGCCACCAAGCATCTCTGAACAAGAAGACCAGCAAAGACAGGCACAGGACATCCTGAAGACTCGGTAAGTACACATCTTCCAGAAAAGGGACCTCGATATAAACCATTTCCAAAAAGTTAAGTGGGCCACAGACAATAGAACCGTACGCCGTGTATTCAACTGTGCGGATACAACAATCACAAGCCGGTTCCGATTTGAATAGCATTACAAAGGTGCATTGCATTTGCGTTCGAATTAATCTTTCGAAAACAGTTTATATCGTGTTAGGGGAACATCACCCACACATTAATGTGCTGTCAGTGAGTGAACAAAAAAAGTGAAAATTTGAGCAAAAGTTTTGGAAAGTTTTATTTTTACCTGTGATAGGCATCCGGGTCTAAAACTCTGGCATAATCTGGAATGTATTACATGGAGTACGATATTTTCATTTTTTCATCTATTTCAGATAAAAACAAATTGCTCCTGTAATCATAGTATGCAACTGACCCAACCCATTGTTTTACATGGATATGTGAAAGATCTTGAATGATATTATAATCAGGTCAACAGGATGGAAAACAGTCTATTTTTATGTCGCACAGAACATTATCAACTATAGGAATCACCCTGTTCGCCAAAATATTTTAACGGATTCTTATGTATAATTTGGCACTAAAAGCGATGCCTCCGGCTAATACATGTAATATGTGAAAATATGTGCCAAAAGTGCCCCAAATGAGTCTTTTTGTTACAGACACTAAAACACGCGCAATTTTTTTTGGCAGAGAAATGTGTAATAATAAAATATGTTCATTCTACGAAAAACATTTTCAATCATTTCAAGATCAAGCGTTTACATCTAAAAAATATTAGAATCACAATATTTTTTTTTCCGTGCAGTATTTCTTTATCAATATTATTCCTGTCATGATTTTTTTTTTCAGTTCTCACGTGATCACGTCAAGACATCTTCAAAATGGCTAAGATTTTGCTATGTCTATCAGTTATTGCTGCTTTCGCAATGGCATCATCCCAATCCCCAAGTAAGTATACCGGTATAGGCCTATTTTTTTGGTCTAAATCTTACAAAATGCTAGGTTTCACGATAAAATGAACTTCAACGTTAAATTTAATTTATCCCATTTCTTCTTTTAAAGCTAAAATTTACTTTGAGAGCACTTTCTTGCATTTTCTACAACTGATATTGAAGATAATAGCAAAATTTTTGCTGTCCGTGGTCGGGATAAAAAACATCAACAACACAAGATTAATATCACAGAGTCCTACCGCCGGCTGCTTAAACGATATCAACGATATGTTTCCAAGAAAAAACAACAACGTGGTATCCACGAACACAGATATCCTCTTGAAAATTATATTAGGCTCTTTATCCTTTTCGCCACGCTACGAATTTCCCATATAGCAAATGCGTGCTTTTCTATATTTTGATAAGACAATGAATGAAGTTCACCTGTTCGCTAAACAATTTTATATCATAGCGAGCTTTAAATTGTGGTTGATAAGGGCCTGTGGACCATATTCTGTGGACGGTAGAAATCCGAATGTGCTAACTGATGTACGCAATATATTGCACACATCAGTTGCGCACTAGTTTTTCTAGAGTCCACGTGCACTCTTCAACCAAAACCGAAAGCGTGTTAATATCGTTATTATAAGGCATGGGCTAACTAGTCCGAAAGCTTCGGGCGCCTAAATTTGGTTGTTGCTGATCATATTGCCAGGACACCAGAAAAAGACCAGATTAAAAAAAAAACGGCTCCCATAAGTGAGTCTGGAGCCTTAGGACTAGGGCTAGAACTAGTTAAATCTAGTTGGATCTCGTTAAATATCGCATTTATTTGTCTCGTTTCTCTTTTTCAAACTCTTCCAGGCTGCGCTGACGACCCGGAAGGCTATGAATATCGAGGGACGCTTAACGTGACCCTTTCCGGTCTGCCTTGCCAGCCCTGGGCGGCACAGACACCGCATAAGCACTGGTACGGCCCCGCTCAATTCCCCACTAAAGGGATGGATAGCAATTACTGTAGGAACCCATATCCAGATAGCTTCACTGCATGGTGCTACACAATGGATCCCGAAGTGAGATGGCAATACTGTGCTGTTGGTGATTTCGCCACAGAATGCTATCAAGGTGAGGTTAATGCTTCTGTTTAAAAGGTCTCATACAAACATTTGCGTTGATGGCCCTCGGGTCCGTAACCGTATAAAGTGATATGCAATCAGTTAGTTAATATAATTAATTAATATAATCTATTTTCGTAAAATTGAGTAGAGCGGCAATTCAATATTCCTTTGTAATGCTATTAAAATCGGTACAGGCTTGTGATTGTTGTATTCGCACAGTTCAATACACGGCGTAAGGATCTATTGTTCCATAAAATGATAACTCACTTTATATTATACGGAAATACTTTATATCGTGTTTTTATTCAATTGATCGGGCTAACGCCATGAGCGATCACCTCGTTCAAAGCCTTACATCAATACATCAAACACAGACTCCGTAACAATAATTTTCCCGCGCTTAGGGACATTCCCGAGTTTACGCTCAACAACGGAGCGGCTCAACGACGGGAAAATTCGTCAGATTCCTGTGTTCTTGCTAACCCGTCCTTATTCCCTCCGTTGCTCTTAACTTCTATTACGCTACTCGCCTCACGGCAGTATGCAAATTGAGTANTGATTCGGACATGTCGGCTAGCCCCTGAATGCCCCTTCTCAATCCAATTACCCTCGCATTTTGGTTGATGAAGGGAATGATTTGTGCATAAAGTCCGACTCTGGGAGATGATAAGGTTAATAAACCATAGCTTTCCGCTCAGTACAGGGTCGTGATTCTCATCAATTAATTTATAATCGGTCCTTTTTATTTTCTTTAACGTCTTGTTATCAAAATTATGACTCACTTTTTGGTATTGAGGATTTGTATGTACTCGTAATCATTTCATATTTCCGTCTTATAAAAAGGCTGGCATTCCATTTGAAGTCTGCTAATATTCATTTTTTTGTATTGGCCTCGATTAATCGTGTCGTACTTTAATTGTGTCTATTGCCTAATGTAAACGTGTCTCTAGAAGGTTAAGTGTTCACAAGGGTCACTACGTTTAATTTAAATGGCCTAATACTCTTTACTGTCCATGTATTTACTTTGCCGTGTCATAAAGAAAAAAAAATATCCTATAAGTGGATTAAATGTCATTAAATTAATCATAGAAGCATTAATTTTTGAAATATATTTGGCTATTGCTATGCAGCCACAAAAATGAAGCAAGACACATCCACACAGTATTCGCCAATAAATCGAGTATGAAAGATGTCGCATTTACATCTGGGATCATAAAATTATTGCTAATTTGTTTAATTTCAACTTTTCTTCATTTCCAACAGAAATATAATCCAAAGTACAAATAACACAATTTAAAGATTCATATAAAGAGCAAAATGAGAGAAAATGGGAGGAATAACCTTTTTGTAGTTGAACATTATTAAAATATTAATTAGTTTATCTTTTATTTTCTTTGTTCCATTTCTACATAGCGGAATATAACCCGACTGAGCGGACGTTACAGCGACTGTCGCCAAAGAAACCACCCCGATCCGTCGGAATTCATCAATGGATTCGACTACTCTTTACGAGGTTGTCTAAACGCGTGCTATCAGGGAAAGCTACGGTATGAGTGTGGGTGTGTTAGTGACGTCATGGGCAAAACTACGATCTGTAGTACACTTGACAGGCACCAAGGTGAGACAACTTTTTGCTTTCAGATAATTATGGTTAACTTCATTTATTACACTCATAGATAACTGGATTCCACTATTGTCTCAGTGCTTGCTATCAGGGAAAGCTAAACTAAGAGTGTGTGTGCGTGTGTGTGTGTGCGTGCGTGAGTGTCAGTAACACCATGGGTAATACTACAGTACACTGGATCAAGGTGAGGTAATCAAGATCTTGCTTTCAGCCATAGTTTTGTAAATTTCACGTTATTTCATTAATTCATCGACGGGTTCGACTACTCAGTCGTTACGAGGTTGTCTTAACGCATGCTACCAGGGAAAGCTACGGTATGAGTGTGAGTGTGTTAGTGACGTAATGGGCAACACTATGATCTGTAGTAAGTTGGATAGGCACCAAGGTGAGATAATGTCCAAGTCTCAGAGACAGTAAAGTTTTACATATTCATTGATTGATTCAAATATTGTCTCAGTGTGTTCCTTAAAAGGGGAAGCTACATTATGAGTGTGGGTGTGTTAGTGACGTCATGGGTAACACTACGATATGTAGTACGTTGGATAGACACCAAGGTAAGATAATGTTTTGTTTTCAGATAATTATAGTTAACTACATTTATCATACTCGTAGATCACTGGATTTGACTATCATCTCAGTGCTTGTTAGCACGGGAAACTGTACTAAGAGAGTGTTTTTTTTTGTGTGTGTGTTAGTGACGTCATGGGTAACACTACATTAAATTGGATAAACATCAAGGTGAGATAATGTCTTGCTTTCAGTCATAGTTTCGTAAATTTTACGTATATTCATCAATTTATCAAAATATTCGACTACTCGACGTTACGAGGTTGTCTAAACGCGTGCTACCAGGGAAAGCTACGGTATGAATGTGGATGTGTTAGTGACGTCATGGGAAATACTACGATCTGTAGTACACTGGATAGGCACCAAGGTGAGATATTGCCCAAATTTCTTAGACAGTTTACTGTTTTTCAAAATAATCTATCACCAGATTCGAGTATTGCCTTAGTTCTTTTTACGAGAGAGTGTGTGTGTGTGTAGGTGTGTGTGTGTGTGTGCGTGTGTATGTGTGTGTGCGCGCGCGCGTGTGTGTGTGACCTTATAGGTAATACTGCAGCATATGAAATGGCAATGGATGATAAACAATATAAATCTTCTATGTATATCATTATTTCATTATTATGAACATTATACAAATATCATTACTATCATTATTATCTTTATTATCGAACAGAGGCATGTCAACGCAGAGTAGACCAGATGGCGATGGATGATAAGTTAGGATGTCGATGTGTATCACCTTGCAGGTAAATCAAACATTTTCCACTTCTTTTCCACCTTAGAACATTTTATGTCAATTGCTATGGATATAAAAAATGAAAAGAATAAGTACTCCATCCCAATAAAAAGAATAATGACTTGATAAAATGTGATAATAAAATCACGCGAAGTCACTGCGAGACACATACTTAGCTTATAAAGGCAGTAAAACTCGCATAAAATTTGCAGCTTTTCACAAAAACTTAGCTCAGTTTGGTGAAGGGCAAAACACTCTTTCAAGTAGAATTTTTCGAATTTCTTCACATGAAATGTATTACTTTGGAAAAGTATTAATCTGCATTTAATGCATGGATAGCAAAGGGTAGCCCAGCTGATTAATCATAATTATACACACACCCCAGACAATTACACCAAAATCAGTCCATTCAACTTCAATTTGGCAACTCCTACTGAAAAAGGAATGTTTACACGATATAATATACATCCGTTAAATCAAGTCGAAGACCAATTCAATGGTCCTTGTAATGCTATTCCGATCGGAACCGGCTTGTAATTGGAGTGTCCGCACAGTTCATTACATGGCGTATGGACCTATTGTCTTATGACCCACTTTATTTGACGGAAATAGTCTATATCATATTTAATGACAATAGAAGGATAGTAACACTTTTGTTGTGTGTATATAGACCTTATCAGCTGAAGATATGAATGTAGCGAGATCTAACCTACTTTATTGATTGCATGATAATGGTTAAACGGTTTATCAACGTAACTTTTGCCCCTCCAAAAGACCTAAAAAGAAAAAAGGACATCATCCGAATTTTCGGCGCCTCTCCACCAATTTTAGTCCCCTAAAGAGCTGACAGGCAACAATAAAAAAATCAAACAATTAATAATACAAAGCAAAACATATTTAAAAAAAAGGGTCCCGCACAGCAATATCGGGCCCCTTTTATATTAAAAAAAATGCATCTCCCACGGTGCGTGCATGAACATGTCACCTATATACGCAAATCATTTAGCATTGATGCTCAGTAACAGGACTCTGAAGGATACTAAATTGACTTATTTTAATTAACAGTTTAGAGAACACTCCTGAAATTACTAATTATGCTTATGGACCCAATTCATTTTCGCGATAGTCTTATTAATTCATGCTCTAAATGCCCATGTTGTTGATATGCGTAGAATTAACATTTCTTTATTTTTCACAGCGAGATCGACTTCGAGAGATTTGCATCGTTTTCAAAATGGCCGACAGAAAGCGCTGACGTAAGTTTCCCTTCATTCCTTTAAATACAAATCATTCTCATCACATTGAGGAGTTTTTTAAAAATATGTTTGTCTCATTTTTTGAAAGAATATTTTATCATCTATAATTTTGACCAATTTCGTTATACAGTGGTAGCTCGACCGGAAGGAAGGAAAACTTTTTTTTTCAATAATATAGCGTTTAGCCATCATGAACATGATAAAATCTATTTTTGCAAAATTAAGTCGAACGCCAATTAATTCAATGCTCCTTTGTAATGCTATTAAAATTGAAACTGGCTTGTGATTGTTTTGCCCGCTTAGTTCAATGCACGACGGACGGATCTATTGTCCCATTACCCACTTTATTTTATGGAAATACTTTATATCGTGTTCATGATATATCGTTGCAACCTGGCAACCTGATTGTCAACGATTTTTTTCTTTTAACCTCTTGCGAGGAATTTTATTTTCAGTTCATACAAAAACATGAGAATACACTCAAATCATATAAAAAAAATCAAACAAATGAAATTGAATTAATTAAAAAAATATAAGAAAGGAAACCACACTGGACAGAGCTAGAAACTCGCATTCACCATGATTGTCAACGATTTGCACACTATAGATTGTAGTTTATAGAACTTATAAATGCCTATTACAAATATATAACTTTGAGGTATACTTAAAGGGATTCGTGAATCACAATCTATCGTTTTCATTTTTAAAGGAACACTTGAAGAAGAAATTCAACAAGCGCAATCGAAAGGCGGGCAATATAACAATGGATTCATCATTTAGAAGGTAAGAAACTGTTATTTTCCATCATTCACTATCAATTATTTGATTATAATTTCATACCCATATTGTGTCATTACAACATATTTGATTTGTATTTCAGACAGGGCGTTACTTTCCTTCAGAAAGAAATTAATCCACACATTTGCTGCACTGTATCCGTGGTTTACCGACGGTAATAACTCACTGTGTGCCTTGATGAGCTCTGCTTGATTGCTCCGAAACAGAGCGGAAAATAAGGACCTGCCGTATATAATGATGACCCTCCAAGAGCATACGAGAGAACTAAATTGTATAATCACATTGCAATTAACATTATTAAATTCACTTTATTTCCAATACAGGAAAAACCTGGTTCGAGTCGAGATATTCTATGAGAAATTGAATTACGAATCGTATACTCAGATGCCAAAGTACACGGTGAGAAATGAAATATTAATGATATTATTAATGATGTTATAGTAATTTGAGGGGTTTTCAATCTAAATTTTTGACAATATTGTGTCATTTTAAGAATACCACTATATTGACAACATAATAAATACGGTATATCGTATAACCAAAATGACTGCAAAAGCAAAATCAATTACTTTAAAATGGGGGAAATAAACATTGTGTTTTTTTTAATACATAATTTGCAAAGTTGGCAAAACTTGACGTTCCCGACTCTCGGCTAACCAAAAAAGACCCCCCCCCCCCAAAAAAAAAAAAAAAAAAAAAAAAATCCACAATCCGTGGGCCCTACTCCAACGCAAATCAGGGATGGGGGAATAGAAGGCCGCCAATTTTATGCCAAATGTAACAGTTATTTAGGCCCCATTAAATTAAGGATAGGGGCAGCCGCCTCCAGCCCTATATATATGTTGACGTAATACAAAGATTTTTGATCACGACTATATAAAAGATAAATTTTCTCGTTTGACATTGGCTACAGTTCGGAACTCTACTCGGTGGAATCGGTGGTATCATGGGGTTCTTCGCGGGCATGTCTCTCATAACTTTCTTCGAGGTTTGCGGCTTCATCATCCAGCTTCTCGGCCTACTCTGCGGGCGACTCACCGCCCCCATCCCCGCTGAGGAGGCCGATGAGGATGGCACGGTGCCGCCGCCCCCTCCCGAGACCCGCATGGGGAGGATGGGGCGACGTCTCACCATGGCTTTCCACCCGCACTCCCGGGGAGGGAGCGGCAGGGATCGAGCCCGTCAAACGGATCTCTGAATAAAGTTAGGCTTAGGTCATTTTGAATTTAATAGATAACAATAATTACTGAAGAAATACTAATCAATTGCATTTGAAAATTCTATTGATAAGATTACTTGAAATAGATCAACAGTACTTGATCGAGTTTATCGAATCGAAAATTATGATGTTGTTGTTTGTTTTCTTGCATGCCTATATCAGCATATGCATTATGATTTTACTGTGAAAAAATATGACTATTTCTTAATCAGATGAAATGAATGAATTTAGGGAAGACAATCAATTGTATTTGGAATTTTATTGATATCTCTAGACTTAAGCATATTTAAAATGATATGGGGAGTTTTTATTTTGTTGTTGTAAATATAATTGTATGCCTCATGATTTTATGTCGCAAAAGTATCAGGCGAAATGGTTTCTTTCAGACGAGACATAGATCTCTAAAGAAATTATAAATTGCATTTGAGAATTGTATTGAAAGTTCTAGACATGAAATAGATTGATCAAGTATATAAACATGATATGGTGCATTTTTTTGTGAATATGCTTATAGGCCTTACGATTTTAGGTGCCATAAGTATGAACTTGTTTAAATCAGATGTAATGAATTAACTCAGGCAAGATAAAAATTACTGGAGAAATGTTCAATTACATTTGAGAACTCTAGACTTGAAGTACAACTACAGTAATTGAACAAGCATATTGAAAGTAGGATATGATGTTGCTTTTGTTATTGATTATATCCTTTACGTCGCAAAATTATGAAATAGGAAAGTCAGATGAAATGAGTTCATTCAGCCAAAAAGAAAATAACAATTTAATCATTGAATCCGTTCCCTTTAATCCTTCCGTTTTCGTTCATACGGTTCACATTTACAAATGAGCAGATCACTAAAAACGGATAAAATGGATTTCGCGAAGTACAAATTGAGACCTTTTTGCTCAATTATGTTGAACGCCAAGCATGGGAGAAGAAACTCCATTTTTTAAAGTATTTTGAGAGACGAACGCAGGCTGCCTGGCTGTTATAGGAGAGTCCCCTACTAATTTAGCCAACACATAGGACGCAAATATGAATACATAAATATATTAATGTTAATCTTAAATACGATCGTTTGAAATAGTTAGGATATAATAGATAAAAGAAAGATGGGCAAGAAAATTGTGTACATGCAAGGAAACATCTAAATCGTTTGAATTTAATCAAAATAATTCTGAAATAAGTATTTGACCTGAAATTGTAGAAAAATATCAATATTCTATTATATATATTGATGTAGATACATATTAATAACTGTATAAGTCTCGATAATTATATAGTTAGATAGTTACTAGTTTGATTGTGTTTATTGTAAAAAAAAAAATCATTAGAATGTAATTATAT
Source organism: Temnopleurus reevesii (assembly GCA_036244855.1). NCBI lineage: Eukaryota > Metazoa > Echinodermata > Echinoidea > Temnopleuroida > Temnopleuridae > Temnopleurus > Temnopleurus reevesii. The sequence continues at coordinate 117,229 of BQKZ01000814.1, forward strand.
TTCAATCCCGTATACAGGGTATATACCATTCCTTTGTTATTAAAGTGAACATTATTACATTAAGGAATAACACGATGCATTGTTCGATTATGATGTTATAAGAATTACTAGATTCGAGGGTGTTTCACAATGATCGTACGATCAGCTTGCGAACGGCTGCAACAATATTTTTCAG
>BQKZ01000814.1:124063-131563 GCA_036244855.1 Temnopleurus reevesii
GGCAGTATGCAAATTGAGTGTGCCGTCAGGAATCGAGCTTTCACGCCGAAATCCAAAGACCGCGGTAAAGGTTACGTGATTTGCATAATAGGCACGTGATACGCTTGGCCGCATCTGATTGGCTACGTTCCTGTATCTAAGACGGACGCAGGATTGAGCAAAAACCGTTCTAGAATTCTGCTCTTCAACGCTGTTGTCACTGGCAACCAGCGAAGCCGATCTAGACAATGGTCAAATGGTATTGATCAGCGACTTTGCCGTCCGTGGTGAGGATGCGTAACCTCGCTATTATTTGTGATAAGCGCGTTACAAATGCTGTCAATTATCATTATTAAAATATGTCAAAGTATCCGCTCGTGGTTAACGTCAGTTCTACTTCTAGCGTCCTAAAGTCCACCGCTCAATTAGAGTGGATACACAGCTCAGTTGGTAAATCATTTGTCTTAGAATGAAGCGATCCTTCAGGGTGAGCAGGTTCGAACCCTTCAAAAGGCGCAATTTGTAATGGATTTTTGTAAAATATTGCATCTTTCTGAAAAAAAGTAGAACATCGTACCCTAAGTACTCCCCGCGTTTAATTTCTTTGCACTCTTAAATGTGCAGCAATTAAGTTACACAATAGTATGTGCATCTCAAAGGTAATTACTGAATCGCTATCTTTCCATTACGATACTTGAGGCGCCGTAGTGTAGTGGACCTGGCTCTCGCCTTTCAAGCAGAGAGTCGTAGGTTCGAATCACCCACGGCGTTAATTTCCTTCAGCAAAAAAAAATCATCCACATTGTGCTGCACTCAACCCAGGTGAGGTGAATGGGTACCAGGCAGGAATATTTATTCCTTGAAATGCCAAGTGCGCTGGTGGTTGTCGGGCTAAAGCCAGGGTATATTAATAATGCAAAGGGCCTTGAGCACTCAGCAGAGTGGAAACGTGCGCTATATAAATTGCATCTATTATAATTATTATTATTATTATTATTATTATTAAAATACATTCTTTAAACTTGTTCAAACGCAGATATCGAGTGCTACACTCTTCCTTATGGCGCCGACTACCGTGGAATCGTTGCAACCTCGAGGAGCGGTAAAACGTGCAAAAACTGGACCGCTCAAACAGAGTACACTCCCGAAGGCTACCCTGATGCTGGGCTTGGAGACCACAACTATTGCCGTAACCCAGCCTTCGGCACCACGGGCAGACACTTCCCTTGGTGCTTCACAACCGATCCAGACACGCCCTGGGAGTTCTGCAACGTCGGCAAGCCTTCAGATAGCTGCGCTTAAAGGTCGGCTAAGGTCATAAATGTATTGCTCCTCAATACACCACTTTCGTAATGTATTCAATTATTTACTTTTGCCCCAAGATGAACTATGTATAAACATGTCAAAAGATAATAAGAGTATAATAGTCTGAATGTTATTTGCATATATTAACGTTGCTAGATTGGACAAACATTGTAGCGTGACCAATCTAGCAACAACTCCTGCACGCTATCCACATTCATTCCATTGATGTAGGATTATTTTACATCGCGCCATTATTGAGTAGTTATGTTAATTACGAACTGTATTCCTATGTTAACGATATGCTACTGTTGTTGTTATCGATCGTGCAGCTATCGTCCTCTTGGTCGCTGCTCTCAATAAACTGACAATCACACCTTAAACCTCGTCTGTTATTCCTTTTGTTTTTTGTGTTAATTACTGGCGTCGGGTGAACAAATAGTTGGTCATAGTGCGTTTAACAAAGAAGAGTGCATACATCTGAATACATTAAGAAAGTGGTCTATTAAGGAGGAGATGATGTTGGAATGAGTTCAATGACGAAACCTTTCATCATTGTTTTAATACGCTTCCCCTTTGCCTCGACTTTTTTTTGAGATAGATAATCTTGATTATGACATTAAACTAATTCTACGACACTAGACTGCAAAAATGCTAGTGCTAGATATAACACCAGTCGGAATCTGTGAATAGACCACACCAGAAAAAATAAAAATAACACCCTTTTAGAATCAAATTGATATATTAAAACACAGACTGCTGTTGTACAGAGGATTAATCAACACCAATAGATGTTTGAATATATCAAACTGATTCTACACGGGTGTCATTTTAATACTTTTCTGGTGGGGTCTATAGATATAGATTCCGGCTGGTGTTAAATTTAATACCAGCGTTTTTGCAGCGTATAGAGACATATTATGGTGGTCGTTGTTACCATAGTAGGTTCCATAATGCTATGATCCTTGCTCCTAATTTCGGGGTCACTGATTTTTTTCTGTCAACCCCGAAATCAGGTATAAGATGCATTGTTGCCTGCTATAATGGTCGAAAACGACTGCGGGACTTTTAGAATGGGGGATTTAATTTTTAACGTTCGATTTATACCTGATTTTCTTTTTTTCAATTAGATATGACTGGATTTGATTATCGTGTAACCTGTTGGTTGTGGTTTCAGTAGCATGGTTATTTTGATAAAGTGAATGAATACAAGAAACATTTGCGATGCATGCAAAAGAAAATCCTTATAGGCCTACCTATATAAATAAACTTGTGTAACTTTCATCTCGTTATTATCTTCATTTAGTGTTACGGTGTAGTTTTAACGTCTTATGCAGCTCAACCTCCAGAAAGCAACTAATTTTCATTTCTAACGAAGACTTTCGGAAACTTAATCTATTTCATCCCCAAAAGGCCAAAGTGACAATGCCTGTTGATGTTTCTCTCATATGCTTTTTTTTTGCATTTCAGTGTAAGGAATTTCAAAAGACTTTTCCAAAGTTGGGCCTATAGATTATGTTTAAAATATATACTTAGCATTGTGGAAAGTTTTTTTAAAGGATAAGTGCTCCATTTGGCAAATAAGATTCAAAGTACTGTTCTAATCAGCGTCAAAAAACAATGGACCCCATTAATGCATCTTATTTTCTTCATTAAATTATTGTCATTTTTTTTTTTTAGATTTAAATGAGTAACTATAAAATAGTCTTTTCAATTATTCCATAATAATCCATATCTCTTGAGTTCTTGCAGTGGCATATAATAAATTAATCCTCACAATGATATATATTGCCTGCCTCATTTTTGTTTGTTACTTCCCGAGTTGATATCATTGTATAAATTGTATTAAAAAGGGCTGTCACACTAGGAAGCTTAGCCGACGTGTGCCTGACATGTGACATTTGGCCTAAAACCACATCATACGTTGAACCTTGTTTGCACTCATGTAGTGAAATTCTACTCTCATGCGTACGAATTCATAATCGAAGCGGATCCATAACGTATTAGAAACTTATTTAAACGATTCCTCAACGTATTAAACGAGTGATTAGCGTGTACCCTGCGTTCATTAATCATGCTGTCGCTTCTCGATATTTCTAGACAGCGTATGCGCAACGAATTTGGTGAAAACGCTGGCGAATTATACGCCAAGTACGTCTCATGCGTTATGGACACGTTTTGCAAACTTAATAAGCACACGTCTAATGTTAGAATTTTTAAGCATGCTAAAAATTTTTCCTACGAATGGGTTATACGTTTACAGATGTTACACATTCTTGAATTATGTCGCAAGATAATTTATAGTTTTCCCCCGAAAAGCATTTATAACGTGTGAGCAAAGTAAGTCGTGAACGCCGAAGGTACGCTAAACATTCATCGGAGTACGTTACTCGTTAGCTATATCATAATCGTTCTAGAACACTTTATGCATACGTCCGATATCATTATGAATACGCTATAAATTCATAACGATGAGTTAACCGTATATCGTTTTATTGTGTGTGCATTAGTGAGAAAGAGAGGGGGAGGGAGTAGGCGTGCAAGATAAATTAGGAAGGGACTCCTATGACAATTTTATGTGTGTGTGTGTGTGTGTGTGTGGGTGTGCGTGCGTTCAAGAGAGATGGGAGGGGGAGATAAAGGATGAGATTCAGGGAGGAAGATTTCACTATGGGGAGAGAACAAGAATGAATAATAGTGCAAATGTATGCGTGTTTGTGTGTGTGAGCGTATGTTAATAAGTGTGTGTGGGAGAGGGGAGATAGAGGATAAAAGTGCTAGAGAAATTAATAAGGGACGAATACGATGAGAGACCAACAATGAAGGATAGTGCTAATATATGTGTGTCTTTGTGTGTGTGTGCGAGTGTGTGTGTGTGAATGCGTGAGTACGTACAAGAGAGATGGGAGGAAGATAGAGAATGAGATTCAGGGAAAAAGTTGTCACTATGGGGAGTGAGCAAGACTGAAGGCTAGTGTAAATGTATGTGTGTGTGTGTGTGTGTGTGTGTGTGTGTGTGTGTGTGTGTGTGCGTGTGTGTGAGAGAGAAAGGGGATAGAGGATAAGAGTGCCAGTGCTAGATAAATTAAGAAGGGACGGATATGAGAGATCAACAATGAATGATAGTGCTGATATGTGTGTGTGTTTATTTTCCTGATTGTAAATAGCTGAAATAATTATGTTGACAAAATTATATTGATTGTGAAATTGTAAGGTGTGCGGTAACAAATGTGTGCGTTTTTTAATTTCAAGCGAGATCTGGATATCCCGATGTTTGGTTAGCATGCAGAATCGACGAGGAAACGCGACGACAAACGAGAGAGAAGAATATGCACAAGCTTCTGATAATATAATACGTCTATGGGGGGGGGGGGGGGGGGGNGCACCAATATGCAACCGGCACGACCGGCGTCTCCTTTGATGCGCATAATTATTGAAGACGCCACTTTATGCGCGTTGAAACCAGCACTGTGCATATGGTGGCGCGGCGCGCTGCATTGGAGCAGCTAGGCGCAGGCGCAGCTGCAGGCTGGCACAAGGCTACCTGTACCTTGCATGCCATCATTATTTAGAAAATTTGTGATTTTATTTTGCTGGTCAAAAATCTAAATCTAACAAGCAACAGAATCATCAAACAGGTGTTTATCGCCTGTTCAAGGAAATAGTATCCACGGTAAAAATGTTCAAGATGTTTTGCTGCATGGGGTCATACTTTAGGCAAAAAGGAAAATATTACCCGAGAAGGAACGAAGCACGTGACATCAACCAGGAGACTTGGCACGACTTTCATTCCAACGGTGATGGAGAAGAAGAGTCTGAATATCCCTATGATTGGTTGGTATCAGAATCGACGAGGAAACGCAACAACGAACGTGCATCGAGAAGAAGACGCAGAAGCTTCTCCCGTAACAGAGCAGTCCACGCCATCGTGGACACAGGCCTCGACGTAGCAGAACCAGAGGACACAGACAAAGAAGACCGTTCGCTTGAAATTGAGCTTGCATCTTCCAACTTTGTGTGGTATAGCGAGCCGAGACGTCAAACTGAAAGTGATGATGTTCATGCTAAGCCCAACGAAGAAAACATAAGCAATGATGACGATTGTCATGAGAAAGGGGAACTAAATGTAAGTTTTTGATCCATTCTTTTTCATAATGGGATTGGGAGTGTGGTGCTGTCACATTAATTCGCCCATCATATTAATTCGTACATCATATGAATTTCTACAAATCGGTGAAATAATACAAATCTGACATCACCATCGTGAAGAGGGTTGTTTATTTGCCTAAACTGGAAATTTTCTTAGCAAATGGACTAAAAACAATGAAAATATTGCCAAAAGATCGGCAGATTTGCTTGCATAATTTGCAGAAAAACACGGGTCTTGCGACACTTATCTGAATCCTTCCAATTTTCGAACAGAAAACATCAAATTTGTAAGTTAGCAGTCATACCATTCGATTCCTTGATATTTTGTGGTCAAACCACTGTAAATTTTGCATCTTAGATGGAAACAATTTTGTGGTAAATCTTGTGCAAAACGGGGGCTGCGAATTAATATGACACAGTTTGTTGACAAACATTTCGTGTAATTACTTTCATTTGATTCCTAATTGATTTAAAATTCAATCTTAAAAAATTGGCTGTTTAATTTTGTTAAGTGTCCTGACATCTCACCTCTCACTCTACCAATTTGCAATTATTATTATTTTTTTTTACTGATAATTCTATATCTACTTTCACGCCCGTAATCAGGGTCCGTTTCAATATAAGAAAGATCATCTTCAAAAGTAAATATACTCCTGTCTTTGTATTTGCGTGAGAGCGGAATGAAATGAAGAAGGGTCACATTTGTTCAAATTTGCCATAACCCATAAAAGTTGTCTTCACGGATTTTACAATGACTCTTTGAAAATGATTATTGTTTAAGATTGCATTTAAGCAACCCGATGCTTGAACAACACGATATAAACTATTTCCGAAAAGTTAACTAGAACGCAGACAATAGGTCCGTACACCGTGTATTCAAGTGTGCGGACACAACAATGACAAGCCGGTACCGAATTCAATAGCATTACAAAGGAGCATTGAAATTGCGTTCGACTTAACTTTTCGAAAATACTTTGTATCGTGTTGAACACAGATTGTTTATATCTTAAGAGAAATGAGTTAAAAGAAAATAAATATATAGGCCTACTTGTTTGTTATTTCCTCTCTTTTGCTTTTCAGAACCTATCAAACTTGACAGATGCTACAAAAGAAAAACAGCAGTCCCCACAGTTCCCACCGACTTCTTCCGAACAACAAAAACTTCTTCCGAACAACGACAGGAAATCGGACGAAGACGATGCCGATGATAACGATGAGGAGCTGGAGGATGAGCAATCATGCACTTCGTCGGTCACACTCCGAAATGCAAGCACACAACAAGTCACTTCCGGTGCTGCAGATGACTCCAAAGGCCACTCTGTTAATACCTACTCTGTAAGCCATCATCAGCGCGAGCAAGAAACTGCGGCTACTACCGAGGAGGAGCAACATCCCTTTGCAGGAGTACGTGTGATGACATCGGATCGTGTGCGAGACCACACACGTCTTGACCTCGATCGTCAAGAACAGCGTACGCAGGACTTGACAAGAGGAAATCGTCCGACGCCTCCTAGCGAGCAGCTTCTGCAACAGAATATCCGCAGTAACCACACAACCACGCAGCAACGGCAGAATCCTGAGCACAGCGGAACTGATCGAGATGTGGACGATCCTACGTCTCATCAGCATGAACCACAGCTAGCCCCAGAAGTCTCACGTCAAATCTCACATCAGACCCAGCAACGAAGCCATCCAGAACATCGAGTCCGACAGCTGAGCGATATGGAACAGATTCAGAGATCTCTGAATCAGTACTACAGGCAACGGGGAGGTCTAGCCGCCGCGGCAGGTCAAGATCGTGCGCAGCGGCGGAACCAACGTGTCCAGCCACGACACGTCGGCGGGGATGTCGGGGCAGCCAGGAATGATATCGAGCGGACTCGTGAGAACGTCGTGCGAGAGCTGCGACAACAGGCACATCGAACCGATCATCATGAGGGGTATGGTTCAAGGGTCAGGGCTATCGTCAACCGACATCGTATTCTACAGGAACAAAATGGTATGTTAAATTTCTTGCTTACATCGTCGTGATCAATATTTAAATGACAGAGCAACGTCGTGTTGGCGCTG
>BQKZ01000815.1:0-22567 GCA_036244855.1 Temnopleurus reevesii
TTGGAAAATCAACAAAAAAGATTATGCAATACTGCAAATTGAAATAAAGTAATCAATGGAGGCGCCGTGGTGTAGTGGTCCTGACTCTCGCCTTTCAACTTAAGGGTCGTAGGTTCGAATCCTACCCACGGCGTCAATTTCCTATGGGAAGAAATTCATCCACATTGTGCTGCACTCAACCCAGGTGAGGTGAATGGGTACCTGGCAGGAATATTTATTCCTTGAAATGCCAAGTGCGCCGCGGATGGCTGCCGGGCTAAAGTCAGGGTAATAATAATGTAAAAGCGCCTTGAGCACTCAGCAGAGTGCAGATACGTGCGCTATATAAACTGCATCTACATTATTATTATCACAGCCAAAAAGATGAGGAAAAGCAGGGGAAACAAAACAATAAGTAATCACTGCGAGCAGAAGGGAAAAACCTGTGACAAAGTAAACAACCTCTATTCAAGCATTAACAATAGCTAGATTGCCACAAAATAATTTTCCATCCTTCTCATTCTTTGGGAAAATGTTGAACAAGGGTCAAAGGTGGAATGGTTTTCACGAATCTATTGTAAATGCTTGAATGAAGCTTTTTTTACTTGTTCCCAGTCCTTTGTCTCTCCCGCTCACAATCAATGTAAAAGGAGATTGAAGAAGAGGAGGAGCTAGGTAATACAAAGAAGAAACAGGAAAAGAAGAGGAAGAAGAGAAAGAAAAGAATAGATGAGGAGACAAATAAAACATCAGTAACAATTTTGTGCACTACCTGAAATAAATAATAATAATAATATTATTATTATAATGCATAGGGCATGTCCCTATGGCTATGTGTTATGCGCTATAAAAGATCTGAATATTATTATTATCATTTATTTGAGGTAGTGCAGAAAATTGTTATTGATGTTTTATTTGTCTCCTCCCCTATTTTTTTCTTTCTCATCTTCCTCTTATTTTCCTGTTTCTTCTTTGTATTACCTATCTCCTCCTCTTCTTCTCCTTTTACATTCACTGTGAGCAGGAGTGACCGTTCTTATAACACATATCCATAGGGACATGCCCTATGCGCTGGTTTTTCAAAGCTCCTACTCACCAACATTATCCGTGGATACTGGAGTCCTCCATCGCACCACAGCCATGTTTGCGCCCGTTTCTAGGGTGACGCTCATACCGGCAGGGCAATAACTGAAAACAGGAGGAGCAACATCTGAAAGATAAAATAACAATCAATCCCAGAGTAAATACCTCAAAAAAATCATAATATTCTTTTTGAACCTTTGTTCTCATTTCCCTCAGCATTGCCTTCTGCTGTTAAAGCTGAAAAGATACGGTAACCCATTGACTATTGAATTTTATAATCCTAATAAGGTTGTATCCATTGTCGTTGGGCAAAGAGCAGTCATGTGATTAAAAATATTTTCACCATGAAATAAATTGGATATGGTGTGACGTCATCCTCGGAATAGTTTTGGATATGTCAATATTCTAACATCATCTTTTACGATAACTGGATATTCAGCTATCGATGCCGCGATATCGGGATCAAAGGTCGCCGAAACATAAACAACAATGGTGAATCAAGATTTAATCTTGTAGATGATGATGGTTTGGAGGAATTCATTTCATTGACAGATTATAAGTAGGATATAAATTTGATTATTATTTCTGTTTACTTGTGTAGGATATAAATCAAATATACCATGCATATTTTTCGAAGTACGAGATGAAATTATGGATTATTTGGTGACCGGCATAACTATTTTCTTTGGGGCTGTGCCCCTCAGAAAATAGTGCTCTGCCAGTCACCTCACAGTCCCTAATTTCAACTAGAACTTCTGAGTGCATGGTATATTTGATTACTGTACTTTCCATAAACGTTGTGCAGGAACTGCCCAGTTCCTGTAGTCAATGGGCAGATTTCATTTTCGCAATTTCGCGACCAAGAATTCACTAAAAATTTAACTTATTAGAATGCCCATAGACCTGTGAAAAATAATCTTTCAAAACGTGAAAATAACAACTCGCTAAGTAGACAAATTTGTACTTTTCTCTTCAAGTATGATATAGAGATTTTGATTCTGCATGCATTTCAGAATGAATTTTGTTGATTTATTCTTTACTTTTTTAGAAAAAAAAGAAAATTTGAAATTGTACAAAGTATGTACAAAGTGAATGGAGAGTTCTCCATGTTGGCAGCCATTTTGTGCCTATACGTTGCCAATTTAAGGAGCCCATGAGGGGTTTAAATCAAAACTTTGAAAATTCGTAACTTTTGAATGGATTGTTGGATTTTGTTCAAATCTTCACAGTTTGATCATTGTATTTTCTTCATCCACTGAGAATGCATCAATGTCTGGGAGAAGTTCCCCTTTAAATTAAGTATATTGCATTTATTTTCTGATTGGTATACTATATTGGTTTGCATTTTGTTGGAAATGAAATAAATAGAAAAAGGTAAAATAAAAAGGAAAAAGGAAAATTAAAAATCTCAGAAAAAAAATCATATCGGGGGTGTTGTTCAAAATCAACTGCAAATCAACTGCAACTTTGCAAAATGTGCATGCACATTTAACAAGACATGCATGAAACAATGATTTTGATTGGCACGTTCCAATCAAATGCAACTTGCAATCAATTGCAACTTTTGAGCAACACCCCCATAGCATCATCAAATATAAATGATCTACTTACCTATACACTCCATTCTGCTGATATCTTTAGTCCATGTCCCATTAAGTGTGCATTGCGTTCGCATGATATTCACTGACGAACCTCTGAACCCTCTTGCACATGTGACCTTGCACTGAGTTGCCCCAGCGACAAGTGGGCTAGTGGCACAAAGGCTTGGGCTAGCTACTGTGTGTGGCGGGAGAGTCAATCCAGGGCAAGTTGCAGCTGAAATGATCAAAAAGATTAGGAATTCAAGGTTTAATTTTGTAACTTTATAGTGGGCTAGTGGCACAAAAGCTTGGGCTAGCTACTGTGTGTGGCGGGAGAGTGAGCCCAGGGCAAGTTGCAACTGAATGATCAAAAAGAGTATGAATTCAAGGTTTAATTTTGTAACTTTATAACTGAATTGCCCCATCAACAAGTGGGCTACTGGCACAAAGGCTTGGGCTAGCTACCGTGTGTGGTGGGAGAGTCAATCCAGGGCAAGTTGCAACTGAGTGATCAAAAAGAGAATGAATTCAAGGTTTAATTTTGTAACTTTATAACTGAGTTGCCCCATCGACAAGTGGGCTAGTGGCACAAAGGCTTGGGCTAGCTACTGTGTGTGGTGGGAGAGTCAATCCAGGGCAAGTTGCAACTGAAATGATCAAAAAGAGAATGAATTCAGGGTTTAATTTTGTAATTTTATTATTGAGTTGCCCCATCGACAAGTGGGCTAGTGGCTCAAAGGCTTGGGCTTGCTACTGTGTGTGGCGGGAGAGTCAATCCAGGGCAAGTTGCAACTGAAATGATCAAAAAGAGTATGAATTCAAGGTTTAATTTTGGAACTTTATAATTGAGTTGCCCAATCAACAAGTGGGCTAGTGGCACAAAGGCTTGGGCTTGCTACTGTGTGTGGCGGGAGAGTCAATCCAGGGCAAGTTGCAACTGAAATGATCAAAAAGAGTATGAATTCAAGGTTTCATTGTGTAACACTACAATTGAGTAGCACTATAGACAAGTGGGCTAGTGGCACAAAGGCTTGGGCTAGCTACTGTGTGTGGTGGGAAAGTTAACCCAGGGCAAGTTGAAACTGAAATGATTTAAAAGAGTATGAATTCAGGGTTTAATTTTGGAACTTTATAATTGAGTTGCCCAATCAACAAGTGGGCTAGTGGCACAAAGGCTTGGGCTAGCTACTGTGTGTATATCAATATTCAGAATTTATTTTAAAAAATGTGTACGGAATCAAAAGAAACTTGAAATGATGTTACTCATTTATATCGGGAAAAAATGTTTGAAAGTGTGAATTTCGTTATAATGATCATCATATTTTGTTAACAGGTCGTATTATTGTTATAATTATGATATACATTTTTCTTGATTGAAATAACGAAGACCAGACATGGTATTAAAAAAAACCCTCGAAGTATTATCAAACTTCAAGTAAAATAGGAGCTTAAGCTTTTGATCCTAGCAAAATCTTAATAATAAGCAAAATGACAAGCAAATGAAGTGAAGACACAGGTACAGTCAAACCTGTCTATAAAGACCACCCAAGGGAGACAGAAAACATGGTCTTTATGGACGGGTGGTCTCTATATACAGGTGGTTGCTAGAGCAGGTTTGACTGTACATTATTACACTTGTGTTTTCTTACTTTCGCACGTTGGTGTTGTACCACTCCACTCTCCGTTTTCTTGGCATGTGCGTTCTCTCATTCCGNTTTTCTTACTTTCGCACGTTGGTGTTGTACCACTCCACTCTCCGTTTTCTTGGCATGTGCGTTCTCTCATTCCAATGAGTCGCATCGCGGGGTTGGTACACGTGAAACGTGCAACAGAGCCATGAAGATTGCGACACGACATGGACTCCACACGCAGGGTGCCTGACCTCCATTCTGGTTCTTCCCTACATACCGGAGCTGTCACAAAATGTGGGAAGAGAGAGGAATGAAAATCATATACTGAGGTGCAAGTTATCTAGGACTTCATACATTAATAGTTGGTATGTTTCACATTTAATTATGCATGGGAAGGGATGAGAAATGAAGAAAAAGGAATTAAAGGATCAATATAAAGGATCAAAAAGGGAAAATAAAAATTATTATGATGAATTGTTCCTTAACCCCAATCAGGCCGAACTGTTTAAGCTATGCTATAGCCGAGAGGGTGCATTCCAGCCCCCCATCAGACCTCAGCTGTAAAACGCGCAATCACGACGAAAATTGGCAAGCATGATGCTTGTGGCGTACTCTACCAGAATGTATGGTTAATTTTTCACAAAAATTGTTGAAATAATTAAACATGGTAATAAGTTTTGGGCTCTTAATCACAAATTAAACCTCTAATTGAGCTGATTTTTTTTTTATTTAAATATTCCTTTTAGCATTCTCTATAAATGTATTGAAAAAAATTCATTACTGAAATTATTTCCTAATGTATTTCATTGTTTTATGAATTTCTTATGTATTTCTTTGATTTTTTACCTTTTGCTTTTGTTTTTTAATTATATTTCTTATAGATATTAATTGAGGCATAATGATGCAAAAATGAAGTCAAATTATTCAAGTTTTATGATATTTTAATACTGAAAACACAACTTGCATTGAATTTGTACACAAATCAAGTATTTTAGCAATTTTGGGGGCCGACAATTTTTTTTCAAATGGGCATGGCACAAAAACGGTATGCACGGGCACAGTGAAATTTGACTCAAAGTTTGCGCAAAATATTTGTGCACGTTAGGNATCAAATTATCATTAAGACAAGGTAAGATTATTTAATTTGCTGCAATAGACTACTTTATTGTTAATGTTGTTGTTGTAAGAAGGGATATAAAAGTAATATACAATGACTTGATTCTCGGTACTGGCTAAAACTATTCGCACTCATGAGCATCAGAATAGTACCAGACCAGGATGGTACTATTCTGATGCTCAATCGTGCGAATAGTTTTAACCAGAACCTCGAGAGTCATTGTATATTTCTATAATGTATCTCATTGTTTTATGAATTTCTTTTGTATTTCTTTGTTTTTTGACCTTTTGTTTTTGTTGGGTTTTTTTTACTGATATTTGTTGTAGACATTAATTGAGGTTTAATGATGCAAAAATGAAGTCATATTTGTCAAGTTTTATGATATCTTCATACTGAAAACACAATTTGCATTGAATTTGTATACAAATCAAGTATTTTAGCAATTTTGGGGCCGACAATTTTTTTTCAAATGGGCGTGGCACAAAAACGGTATACACGGGCGCAGTGAAATTGGTCTCAAAATTTGCGCAAAAATATTTGTGCACGTTAGGGAGATATTTTGCAAAATGTTGAGAGAGGGTGATTCCATCCCCCCCCCCTCCCCTCGTCCTGATAAGAGTTAAAAAAGCAAAGTCAGAATAATCTACACTTAACATGAGATTGAAAATCACTGATATTTTTCTTTAGATAAAATGATTATCTTTAACTTTTTGTATTCATTCTTTTATATCATCCTCCCATCCCCTCACCACTCTCACCTACAACGTTGATATTAATCGAGCAGGTTTCGACATTTCCTACGTCGTCCCGAGCAGAGTAAACCCTATGATGTCGCCCTCTGGAGAGCAGAATTGGCATAGTTTCGTTGGGACCAGTGACGGTGATATTGCTTGCATTGTCCGTTGCGTTTGGCATGGAATATGATACGTTAGCTTGGATTGTACACGACTGAGTGTTGAAGGATAGCTGCCGTGGGCAAGGCGGAGTGAACTTTGGTGGGGTGATATCTGAAATGAAAATCATAATAATAATAATAATAATAATATATAGCATTTAAATACGCCATCTCTCTATTCACCTATTCAGAGGCGCGAGACAAATTATCTAATATTATTACCCGGCCATAGCATAGCTGCCAAGAAGGCGCTTCTGCATTTAGAAGAATAAATTCCTGCCGGTACCCATTCACCTCACCTGGGTTGAGTGCAGCACACTATGGGTAAATTTCTTGCTGAAGGAAATTCGCGTCCTGGGAGAGATTCGAACCACCGACCCTCTAGTTAAGAGGCGAGAGTCCGAACCACTACACTCTTTACCTGTTGCATTATGTAACCCTATAGGCTGCTATGTTTCTTTAAGGTGTAAATCAGAAAAGTGCTAATGCACATAAGATTCTATATAGATTTTCCACAAACAATACACACACAGGTGTACACAAACATAATAATAATAATTTACAGCATTTATAACGCGCTTATCACAAATTATGTCAGGGATATGTGCGCTACATAAATCGCATCTATTATTATTATTATTATTATTATTATTATTAGAACACATCAACGAACAGGAACAAAGTGTGTACCCATTCAATGTATTTGTGCTCGTTCTATTGTGTGCTCAAGTTTCTGGTCGAACAAAGCGTGTCTGCTAGTGTGAATAGCGTCGGCAGCAGCGAGTAAAGAGTTAAGACAATTCCATTTAAAATTGAAGCATCTCTCTACTGTTTTGCATCTCAATTATTATTAAATTAAATTAAATTCTACCCATGGCGTCAAGTTCCTTCAGCAAGAAATTCATCCACATTGTGCTGCACTCAACCCTGGTTAGGTGAATGGGTACCTGGCAGGAATATTTATTCTTTGAAATGCCAAGTGCGCCGTGAATGACTGCCAGGCTAAAGCCAGTGTAATAATAATGTAAAGTGCCTTGAGCACTCGGCAGAGTGGATACGTGCACTATATAAATTGCATCTATTATTATTATTATTATTATTATTATTATTATGATTAAATCTTCTTGTGGTATGTGAAATTCAGAACTCTATTTGATCACAGCGCAGTATATTTACATGGAGTCTGTGCCTAATGTTCATTCCTATTGTGACGTAGGCATACACTTTATAGTGCACAATCATGCACAATAACAAAGTTCTTGCACTGTCATGACAACTCGTACAATACGTGGCCTACATACTGTAAATTTCCTATGTTACGGTGTAAATAAGCCCTTACACTTGTACATTCCTATTGCGAAGTACATGTAGGCATAAGTGTGATAGTACACGATCATGCACTATAACAAAATTCCTGCACAGCAATGACAAATCATATTGTGCATAGCCTATTCACTATAAATTTCCTATGTCACAATGTAAATAAGCATTTGCACTGGTACATTCCTATTGTGACATAGGCATATGTGTCATAGTGCACAATCATGTACTAAAACTAAATTCTTGCCCGACAATGACCAGTCATATTGAACATTTTACTATAAATTTCCTATGTCAAAATGTAAATAAGCACAGTGATGTACTTATATGCATTTCTATTGTGACGTAGTAGGGATACGCATTATAGTTCACAACCATGCACTATAACAAAATTCTTACACTGCCATGACAACTCGTAAAGTACATTGCCTATTCACTATAAATTTCAAAATGTAAATAAGCACATGTACTTGTCATTGCTATTGTGATTGAAGGCATACACGTAATATTGCACAATCATGCACTATAACAAAAGAATAGTACATTGCCTATTACCTTGGCATTCCAGCTGTAGTCTATCCAACCTCGTCCACGTTCCACCTGTCGTACACCTGGTCATGACGTTAACATGACTGAGCTGATAGCCCGACTCGCACCCCAGGGAGCACACCGTTCCCACACTGACAGGGTTGCCCGATGTGCACGTGGTCCCTCCGCGCCTGACGATGACCCTCGGAGGGAGGGAGAGGGCCTGGCAGGTAACAACTGGGAAAGAAAAAGAAAAAAATGGTCAAGGATTAATATTAGGGTCACTCTATAGCCCAACTCGCACCCCAGGGAGCACACCGTTCCCACACTGACAGGGTTGCCCGATGTGCACGTGGTCCCTCCGCGCCTGACGATGACCCTTGGGGGGAGGGAGAGGGCCAGCAGGTAACGACTGGGAAAGAAAAAATAAAGAACGATCAAGAATTAGTATTAGGGCAACTCTGTAAATTATCATATGACCCTCGGAGGGATGGAGAGGGCCGGGCAGGTAACAACTGAAAGGAGAGAAGAAGAAAAAATGGTCAAGGATTAATATTAGGGTAACTCTATAAATTACTATATGACCCTCGGAGGGAGGGAGAGGGTCGGGCAGGTAACGACTGGGAAAGAAGAAGGAAAAGTGGTCAAGGATTTTTTGGGCAGCTCTATAAATTAAGTACTTTCAAACCCCTTTATATGAAATCGTCCTCATTAACATGATATTATTTTGATAAAATAAAGTGGGTTAAAAGACGATAGGTCCGTACGTCGTGTATTTAACTGTGCAGACAAAACAATTACAAGCTGGTTCTGATTTCAATGCCATTACAAAGGAGCATTGAATTGGTGTTTGATTTAATTTCATGGAAATAGTTTATATAGTGTTCATAAAACTTTCATTCTCCATTTGTAACTTGAGGTTGTGTACAAAAGTCTTATTACTCACTGGAAGATTTAACATTATTGCTCTCTGTTTTACATTTTGAAGTCGATATCAAATAATTCTGAACATGTCTATTGTTTTGTTTGCAGAATTGTTGAAAATTTATTGCTTTTGAATAGATTATCTGATTTTGCTCAAATTTTAACAAATCATTCATTTGAATTTCGGAGGCAGGGAGAGGGCTGGGCAGGTAACGACTGGGAAAGAAGAAGAATAAATGGTCAAGGATGAATATCATGTGAAGCATTTTGGTCAGTTTCAATAGGAACTGGTAAAGCGATCTATGAATAACGCATATTATTATCATTAGTTAACAGTCATGGTAGTAGTAGTAGTAGTAGTAGTAGTAGTGGTATTAGTAACAGTAGTAGTAATAATAATAATAATGTTTATGATTTGTGATTTATAGGTATCATAATGTTATGAAAACTTTGTGAAGCACTTAGAGAAAATCTTATTAAGTGCCATATAAATACAGACTTATTATCACCATCATCATCATTATTATTATTATTATTATTATTATTATTATTATTATTATTATTATTATTATTATTATTATTATTATTAGCATTAAATCTTCTTGTGGTATGTGAAATTCAGACCTCTATTTGATCACAGCGCAGTATATTTACATGGAGTCTGTGCGTAAGGTACATTCCTATTGTGACGTAGGCATACACGTTATAATGCACAATCATGCACTATAACTAAATTCTTGCGCAGCAATGACAAATCATATTGTGCATAGCCTATTCACTATAAATTTCCTATGTCACAATGTAAATAAGCATTTGCACTGGTACATTCCTATTGTGACATAGGCATATGTGTTATAGTGCACAATCATGTACTAAAACTAAATTCTTGCCCGACAATGACCAGTCATATTGAACATTTTACTATAAATTTCCTATGTCAAAATGTAAATAAGCACAGTGATGTACTTCTATGCATTTCTATTGTGACGTAGTAGGGATACGCATTATAGTTCACAACCATGCACTATAACAAAATTCTTACACTGCCATGACAACTCGTATAGTACATTGCCTATTCACTATAAATTTAAAAATGTAAATAAGCACATGTACTTGTCATTGCTATTGTGATTGAAGGCATACACGTTATATTGCACAATCATGCACTATAACAAAAGAATAGTACATTGCCTATTACCTTGGCATTCCAGCTGTAGTCTATCCAACCTCGTCCACGTTCCACCTGTCGTACACCTGGTCATGAAGTTAACATGACTGAGCTGATAGCCGGACTCGCAGCCCAGGGAGCACACCGTTCCCACATTGACGGGGTTGCCCGATGTGCACGTGGTCCCTCCGCGCCTGACGATGACCCTCGGAGGGAGGGAGAGGGCCTGGCAGGTAACAACTGGGAAAGAAAAAGAAAAAATGGTCAAGGATTGATATTAGGGTCACTCTATAGCCCAACTCGCACCCCAAGGAGCACACCGTTCCTACATTGACAGGGTTGCCCGACGTGCACGTGGTCCCTCCACGTGTGACGATGACCCTCGGAGGGAGGGACAGGGCCTGGCAGGTAACGACTGAAAGGAGACAAGAAGAGAAAATGGTCAAGGATTAATATTCGGGCAACTCTATATGACGTTAACATGACTGAGCTGATAGCCCGACTCGCAGCCCAGGGAACACACCGTTCCCACATTGACGGGGTTGCCAGATGTGCATGTGGTCCCTCCGCGTCTGACGATGACCCTTGGAGGGAGGGAGAGGGCCTGGCAGGTAACAACTGGGAAAGAAAAAATAAAGAACGATCAAGGATTAATATTAGGGCAACTCTGTAAATTATCATATGACCCTCGGAGGGAGGGAGTAGGCCGGGCAGGTAACGACTGAAAGGAGAGAAGAAGAAAAAATTATCAAGGATTATTAGGGCAACTCCATAAATTATTATATGACCCTCGGAGGGAGGGCGACTGAAAGAAGAGAAAAAGAAAGAAATGTTCAAGGATTCTTTGGGCAGCTCTATGAATTAAGTATTTAGTAAATGGAGATTGTGTACAAAAGTCTTATTAATCACTGGAAGATGTAACATTATTGCCCTCTGTTTTACATTTTTACTTCAATGTTAAATAATTCTGAACATGTTTATAGTTTTCTTTCCAGAATCGTTGAAACATTATCACTTGTGAATAGATTATCTGATTTTGCTCAAATTTTCACAATTTATTTATCTAATTTTTCTTCTATTACTAAAAGCAAAGGAATGTTTTCAGGGAAGTTCCACTTTAGGTACTTCTACCAGTAGACTCTTCAATATGTATATGAAGGGAATGTACTTTTCAATCACTGTGGAAACAATTAAATAAAGATAATTATGAAATATTTTGATAGCACATTTACAAACAACATGTTACAAAGCACTTGAAACAAGAGTACAATTCCCTATACAAAATACAGTCAGTAATCAGTAAACAACACAATGGGAGAAAAAATAGCAATAGAAAGATAATAATAATAATAATAGTAATAACAATCATCAGAAATAAATATAATAAATCACTGTATAGTGGGATATGGGAAGTTTTCTCGAGGATTCAATTTTCACACTTTTTGCGGTTAAATTGCTGACCGCGAATTTCATCCTTGAGAATTTGTACGAAAAGTTAACATATGCACAGTACTTCTAACATTGCAATTTGAAGTGGCACGATAACACTATCAATGTTTTCAATCACATGTATATTTGTGTTTCTAATCATAATCACCATAATATAGCGTGATTATATGATCATTCTTCATAATTTTTCAATATTTAATAGCATTCTTTTGTATCAGTAATCACTTTCTGCTTCTTGAAAAATGTTTATTAGTTAGGTCGGGATATCATACTACTTTTCATGGATGTACCCCAGAATTCAATACCCCACGAAAATGTTCATGGCCTAACCAACCAGGAAAAGTTAACACTGAGAAATGATTCCATTATACAGTATAAAAACTCACCTCTGCATTCAATCGCTCGAGACCACGTGCCATCTATCTGGCACGTGGATACAAAGTAGCCTGTCGGAATGTTGGCAGGGCTGTAAAACGGTCGTCGGCCACCGCCATTCAAACAAAACACCCTGCAACGACTTCCATAGGGGTAAGAGGGTAGCCTTCGGGGACATCCTAGCATCATCATCTCTCGTGAATCATAATCGAAAGGTGGGCAGGTCACAGCTGAAAAAAGAAAATATAGCAAAATTGCCATTGAAAATAAACTGACGCAAATAAACTGTTGTTAAAAAAGCTATTTGTTTTGGCTCAGTTATACATTTGACTGAGCCAAAAGATAGAAAGGAAACAAATTATTTTCCTTTCTATCTCTCAACCCTCCATTCCTTTCTCAATTCATATCCTTCGTATGTTAGTTTTCATGTTTATTTAAAATGTGCCAATGTGTATGTTTTTGATATGGCTAATAAGGATACTATATATATTTGCATTATTAGACAATGTCTACCGAGCATTTCTTGAAACTGTAGAAAACAACTTGAAGATGTTAGACTAACATTAAAAAATGCACATGCTAGCATCAGCCAAGTGTCTTTCCAGGCATATAACACCTGAAAAAGAAAATATGGCAAAACTTCCTTTGAAAATAAACTGACATCAAAGAAGCTGTAAGTTTGGGCTCAATCATATATTTGCCTGTTTAGCAAAGTTCTAACGAGCATTTCTTGAAATTGTAGGAAACAACTTGAATATGTTGGAGTGTATATCCATGGGGTTGAGTCAACTTTTCATGGGATGTCCATGTAACGTAGGTATCCACTTTGTCACTTCACCCTGAAGATTAATGCAGATCTTCTCAAGCTTTGATCTATTGAATAAAATCGCCCTTTTTTCTCAGTAAAACACATTTGAATTGGAAATCTTTTCAGCCAAGTGACTTTCCAATGCATTTTCTAGTTTGTGAAGCATTTTATGGACGACTTACGGGTGCTTTTTACGTAATTTCACAACTATAGGCCTAATATACGAATATAGAAAAGGTAGAAATAATGGCTAATTCATAGCAACTTTCTATTGTTTGGAGTATATATGCTTAACTTTTGGCTCCTTTATTTTCACTCATTGATTACTGTAACCAGGCATTCCCAATGCAAAGTCTATGGGGATTACAATATTCAGTAGTTATCAATTAAATGATTTTTGTGTTGGGTAGATAAATAACTGAAATAATTCTTGCCTTATCCCAACATGGATAAACACTACCATCGTCTCTCGGTGGTCTAGTGTTAAGACACCTGTCTAAGTCATCAGGAGATCGTGGGTTCGATTCCTACCCGAGAATGCCTGTGAATTTTTTTCACAGCTTCTCGGTTAAGCACTGTCAATCAGTGTTTATCCATGTCGGGATAAGGCAAGATTTATTTCAATTTAGTGGCTAATGGGTTAATCACCTCTTTGGCAACACATAAGGAGTTCAATTAAAAAACACTGGATAGATGTTCGCTAAAATGCATAAAAGTATGACTGAGCTAACGCATAGGAACTTCTGCAACTGCTCTAATTACTCCACTGATCTATTCCATTTATCATCAATATCAATATCAGCATCATCATCATGACTATCATTATCATCATCATCATCATCATGAGGACTATCATCACCACCACATTAAACATCATCAACATTATCATCATTGTTGACTACTTTTATCCTGCATTATCAGTATCATCCTCATCATCATCTTCTTCATCTTCTTCATCATCAACACAATAAACATCATCAACATTATCATCATTGTTGTCTTCTCCATCCCCACCACGAAGATCACCATCTAAATCCTCATCATCATCATCATCATCATCATCATCATCATCATCATCATCATCATCACCACCACAACCACCATCACCACCACTAACATCACAATCCCACTACTAAAAACTATCACCGTCATCTTCATCGATCAAAGAAAATAACTGGTTATTTTCCTTATGCTTTCCCTCTTAAGAAGATATTTAGCTCTGCTGTTTGGTGATTCACATTCTAATTTGGGCCTCCATGAATATACAATAAGATTGTCATCTCTGAAAATACTTACATTGACAAACAGAGTCGGTATTGTTCTGCCACACCCAGTACCCAAAAGAGCTCCTTTGGTCCCACATACATGATTTTTTTTATTCTTCAATATCAGTATCATCCTCATCCTCATCAACATCTTCTCCATCATCGATATAATAAACATAATCAGCATTATCATCATCGTTGTCTTCTCCATCAGCACCACAAAGATCACCATCATCATCATCATCATCATCATGATCAATATCCTCACCATCACCATTATCATCTTCGTTATCACCATCATCCTCCTCATCATCATCATTTATCAATCAAATGTCTATTACTTACATTGACAAACAGGATCAGTATCGTTCTGCCACGCCCAATACCCGAACGAGCTCCTTTGGTCCCACATACAAGTCTTAACAGACGATCCTGCAAGAACGTAGCCATCACGACATGCCAAATTACAGCTGGCGCCCAGAAGAGGAGAACATTCTCCAACCATATGAGAATTGCTGGGCAGAAGCTGTTCCGGACATCTGATTACTGGAAAACGAATGATGCAGTTACAAATTCTAGGTAAATATATAAAATCTTGGATTTAGATAGTGCCTTATAATGTCATACGACTGCTCGAAGTACTTCAATTATTATCATCCAGTCAATAGATGGGAGTTAAAGCCAAGCATCACCAAAGCTTAATCAGATAATGTGTTGCTGTCGCCTACCTTGTCCAAATCACGTTTTGGAAGAGTACAGCTCTGTGAACTAAATTTTTTTGCTGAAGGAAGTTAACGCTATGGGTGGGATTTGAACCAACATCTAGTTGAAAGGTGAGAATTAGAACAACTACACCGCGACACCTCCACAAATATCAGTGAACAATTTTGCCACTGGATAATTCTGTGAATTATCTTTGCTTTATTTCCAACTCCGGCTCCCACTAATAAAAAAAAAAGAAACATTCAGCAACAGTGACATCCCCTTTTCCTAAATAAAATAAAATCAGTTTAAAATTCTTATCCTGAGAGAGAGAGAGAGAGAGAGAGACAGAGAGAGAGATAGACAAAAATTTGTTTGGCGTATTATAAAACATTGAAACAACATTTGAATAATACAATCAATTTCTCATCTGGGAAAGATTTTACTCCGGAATAAGAGGATGTCAATGATTAGAAAAATTTTGATCAATTTATGGAAAAACTTAAGTATTTTTCATTATGTCAATTTTCATAAGATACAATAATCAGAATCTGATTGTATAACACTACCCTCACAAGAGAGCATCGTTGTACAAATAAATCTCGTCATCAACAGTATAAGAAAATTAAGAACAGGTGGTGCTATGCAGTGTACGATGTCACATGAGTTGGGTTACTCTTTTCCGGTTGCAGACATTCGTGCATGTGTGTTCCACTTTGCCAGATTTTAGATCGACAAATCACTGTTATTTTACATTTTGTTTTAAATATTTCCTGATGTTAACTATTATTACAGTATGGTGTGTTTCTTTGATGCAGTACAACGTATCGCCAAAGAGGTTTGGGAAAAAAATCAGCAATATTCCTAAATACTGTATTTTAAAGTGCACTAGCTTCCCGTACAGGAATTCACAATCTCAACCTCAACAGATCGATATCGACGGGATCATGAGATATTGTTAGATATCGCCTATTGTCGGTGGCAAGAATTGCTACGAAGATTTCACACGTGGGCCTACATGTACCTTTGACAGTTACATAGAAACGACAAGTTCCAGTGTTTCCCACAGTATCCGTTGCGTTTATTACGACAGCATGAGTTCCTTCCGGCAGAAGAACCCCCGATTCATACGACGATGTAAAGCTATTGATCTGGCTATGCGTGTCTACCGGCTGGGGTGGGTCCCAAGTTACGACTGCTTCGGTCATTCCCGCTGGCGCGAAGACTGTGCGATCGGACGGGCATGTGCCGTTGAAGTGCGGGGCAGTGGCATCTGAGAAACAAACAAACAAAAGATTGCATTTTATGCAGATCGATAGACACAATTATGACAACAACAACAGCATTAATCATTGCCATAAATAAAATTTTTCTTCATTTCCACATCCAAGTGTTTAAAATATCATCAGATGTGAGTAATTGCTATTGAACATATGTGCTTTCCATTTTGTATAAACATGATTTTTTTTTCCAATGCAATGCACTCAATAAATGGTGTAAGACTAAATTCTTACCCAGTGAGCTTTCTTGAATGCACTCGTACAATATTTTTGTACGTACAACAATGCATTCGCACTTAAACATTTCATTTGCACCTTTTGAGATTTGCACATGGCTCACAGTACTAACAAGTACAGGGGCATCAATCTTTGTTAGACTAGCATTTACTGGGTAACAAACTTTTCCCCTCAGATGGTGGACGGGAAATTACTTTTTATCATGTGATTAGCTTTTCACCAATAGTATGGGGCTACGGGAGGATTAAAGTATGTGGAATATGATGTGAGATATTTTTCGATATCGCATATCATCAGTCATGAGGATTTAAACTTTATACCTTCGCAGATGTGCGCATCATCATAGTTGCTCCATCCTCCAATCTCCTGACAGACGTGTTCGCTCTTCCCTTGATAACGGTATCCCTGGTCACATGACAGGGTGCAGATGTTGTGAACAGTGCCCCCTATTGTCTTGCAGGACTCAGGTTCGATCACACCGTGTTCAAAAGCCTGGATGGGATCACATTTCCTACCTGTGAGGGAAACGAAGCAGAAATAATGAATACACACTAAATTGCACATACTAAAATTTGTTTATGCTATTTTTCTATAATTCTCCCCAACGACTATAGGCGATACCAAGCGATATCGATCTATTCCTCCATTATCGAACCTCTGGCGCCAGGAAGCATACTTCTGGTGCATGTGATATATGCGCAGATCACAGCCCTCATCCATGGATATTCGTAAACTTTTCTCCTTTTTGTGTCGTCCGTTGTGCACTCTGCTACCTTACAGAAAAAACCCATAATATAACAAAACATAACATGTGAAGAAGAAACAAACTTAAGCTGAAAACAATTATTTACAAGCATTTAAAACGAAGCTATGGAGTCGGCGAAACAAAGTCACGCGAGCAGAACCGGAAACGGAAGTGACCGTCTCGGCTCCACATAATTATTTTTTCTAAAAATTGTTGATGCCCTCATCGGCTTTGAATTTACAACAATAGTCAGTGGGGAGAATTGTCAATTTACCTTCAATGTAGCAAATACTGTATAAGCCAATATTTTAACGTACATATAGTTTTGGGATTTCAAACCCCTTTGATACATTGGCGTGTTGTTATTTTCACGTTTTTGAAAGTGTAAAAAAGAGAAATTACTTTCACAGTAGAAGTTCTGGCCACTCCAGGTTCCATTTTCCTGACAAGTCCTCAAGGATGATCCGTTGATATAGGTGCATTCTTTTTTATCTGTTCGTCTGATTGTTCTGCTTTTGATCAAAGCAAAATTTTTCTGGCCCAGACCCAGGTTCTAACTTGTAAAGCTACTTTATAGAAGAACAAGAACAGGAACAGGAAAACTGGACCCTATTCATTGTTTTTAGCTTATAATGATTAGCAGATAGGATAGAATTCTGACTTGCTCTAAACAAGAATGATCAAATTTAACAGATCTGCCAAATGCACAAATATAACCAGGTTAACCCGTTGACGACGGAATTGTTCATGTCCCAGCGGCACCCTCATACGAGATTAATTTCTCTGCATCAAGAAACTCGCTATTCATCTATGATAATGCGCGTGCACAGTGTTCGCTTCATGAATAGTCTTGATTCGAAGCACAGTGCATGTACGCGGTGATATTGAAACTATCATGCTTCCCATGCCTCTGTTGTTCCTTTATCTTTGTAGTATGTACCAATTTCTTCAGTTTTTTGTTCTAGATTATTTGTGTTTATTCTATGTACTTATTATTTTTATTCTCTCATCATTTCTTGTTCTTTTTCTTCTTTTTTTTTTTTGTATTTTTTTTCTGACCTCCTTCCGTTATATTTATATTTCTTCTAATCTATTTTTATCGCAAAATTGTTGTCTCTATGTTTTTTTCCTTATTCCAAATTTAACGCGATTTATTTCAAAATAAATAATTCAAAATAACCTATGGAAGTCAATGTATCTTTTCTTTACTGTTGAAATATTTTTTTTTCGTCATTTTTTGTTTATTCCATGTACTCTATATTTGTATTACTTAATCTTTTATTCTTGTTCGTTTGTTTTCTTATTTTTTTCTTCATGTTTTGTTTCACGTACCTCCTTTATATTTACTTCTTTCTTGTGTACTTTTTTGCAATATGGTTGTCTCTATGTTCGTATGATTTTTCCAAACTTGAAGCGATTTGTTTGGAAATGTCAAAATAAGTAATGACAAATAATGTATTGGGAGCAAACTATCTTTTCTTTACTATTGAAACAAATTTGAAGGAGAGACATATTTAGAAGAAATATATACGGGTAGTGAGGAATTATTGTATGAACAGATACTGTATAAAGATAAAGAACAGAGAACGAAAGCATCGTAAAATAGTCGAAAATGTAAACGGAAAAGTAGAAATAGAAGTAAGAAGCATAGGGAAAGATAGGACAGGGAAGGAGACAGAAAATAAAAAGAGAGAGATAGAGGGACTTATTATATGAACGGAGAATACACAGAAGGGGGAGGGCAAAAAAGGATATGACATTTGCCTAAAAAATGCAAATCAAAAGTAAACTTATAAGTAATGAAATTTTAGAAAACGATTCGAAATAGTAAATTGATGCAACAAAGTTTTAGAAAGCAGAGGCGAGATTTTTTTTCTGTCAATGAGACGTGTTTCCATATTTTCCCGTAAATTTACTCATCTTGAAATTTGATTTATTGACAGTTAGCCTTTCGTTATTTTAGTAGTCCAAGAGAAAAAATACATACGCGTTCTGGAAGATCGATGTGAAAGATTAGGATTTTGACAGGCTAAATAGAATCCTTCTTTCAAAAATACCTACGAATAAAAGTCTATTCAACAAAACATCGATTGCACTTCCTGTCTATATAAAAACATACAAAAGGTATTGATAAAATACAAATATCCTCTTCCTGGACACCTGGTGTAAGATCCGGCTTGTTTTGTTGTATAAAGTATTGTTTACTTCAAGCGAGTAAATTGTAAACACTTCGAGTCGTTTCATATTTCAAAATATCGTGGGAAAGAAAGAAAGAGAAGAGAAGAGAAAGAAAGCATAAGATAAGCAGATGAGTAGGTACAATATATCGTGAGAGAGAAACAAATGCAACATAAATTCATGAAACCGTTCACTAAGGATGAAAAGGAACAGAAGATGATACTACAGAAATGACAGAAAGGCAAAATGTTGTAATTACACCCGATATATATACTGTATATATGGATTAAAAATAATAAAATGGGAAAAGATGGAGAGGTCCGTGTATAAAAAAAAATTAATGAATAGTGAGATAAATAGGTAGTGACTGAAAAGTGAGAATATAGAAAAAAGCGATGGGAAAGAATTTACCCCAAAAAGAAGAAACAAATATAATCGGCTATATCATAGCGTTTCAAAATATCCAATACTTTTACAATAAAAGAACCAAAGAAAAAAAAACAAAGATAAAAATCCATAAACACAGATCACGATTCATTTGGATATATCGTTCTTTACGAGTTCTAAATCTGAATTGAAATCCTGCACCCATTCTAGATATATATTTGTTTCATGATAATAAGAAAAATAGAGAAACGAGAATGAAAACAATAAAGATGTAGCTCAAATATTGAGTACAAATTTTAATATTAGAATAAGAGAGAGTGAGGGAATATCGGAAAATGCGAATGATGGCCAAATAATGTCGGGTGAATGAGAAAAACGGACTGCAATAATAGACTAATCGTCTCACGCAGAATCTCGGATCGCCCGAACTCAGTCACCCATGCGTGACACCAGCCGCTGGTTCCGGCTGAATAGTACAGAGATATATGCCACTGAATACTCGTTACGGGTATCAGCGAAACTAAAAATCTACTGTCTCAGCTGGCTGGCGGGTTATACATTGAAATACGAAAATCTTGCTCACTCGTACAGGCAAATTAATTTTATGAATGGTGAAAAAATGAAATTGATAGTAAGTGATGATAGAAACTTTGTTGGAATACTTAGTTTAATCATCGACCTTTCTGCATCCATTATTAAAAATGCCAAGATCGTGTTTAAAAAAGTATTACTGACCATTAAAAGAGAACATACTGACGCTACTTTTGGGAACCGAGTATAACCGGTTCCCGTATATGAGTGGGGTTTGTGGGAACCGGGTATACCCGGTACCCGTCGTCAACGGGTTAATATGTTATTGCACGACCTATTGGGAGAACAGTTTAAAGAACTGAAATAAGATGCATAATTCCTATTATTATCCTTATTATCAAATATAATAATAAAAAATAGAAATTACTTTCACAGTAGAAGTTCTGTCCGCTCCATGTTCCATTTTCCTGACAAGTCCTCAAGGATGACCCGTTCACCTTGAAGTACCCCGGGGCGCACATGTAAGTGCATTCTTTACCCGGGAGGTAGGGTGCATCGCAACCGGACTTTTCCACTTTCGACGGTACGACTGGTTGCGGGCAATCAATAACTGGATAAAAAAATAGAATCAAAACTTACTTTATAGTACTAATAATGAGACAGTTCATATATGGCGCATCATACCTTTGAAAAAGGTATCAGTGCGCTTGACTTCAAGCAAATAAAATTATTTTAAGCAATATAAAAAACCATAGAAGGATATGCAAATCAGTGTCATCTACTGTATGTGGCAGTTACAGAAAATTAATATCTGTAAAACAACAAATGCCATAAATAACAAAATTAAACCAATAACATATAAAAGAATGGCTTATAAGATGGTTTCATATCACACAAATTTATTTTAGCACTTAACAGCATTTCACATTCATTTTTAACACAAAACCAGAAAATTGTACGCTTTCGAACCGGTGCTTAATAAAATTATATTTTTACCATGAATTTGATTTTTGTCGAAATAGCGTATATGTTCAGCAAGAGATAAGGGAAAAAACTCTCAATCACGTGCAGCGAAAGCAATTTCAATGG
The DNA here is from genome assembly GCA_036244855.1 of Temnopleurus reevesii. Taxonomy (NCBI): domain Eukaryota; kingdom Metazoa; phylum Echinodermata; class Echinoidea; order Temnopleuroida; family Temnopleuridae; genus Temnopleurus; species Temnopleurus reevesii. The sequence continues at coordinate 21,272 of BQKZ01000815.1, forward strand.
CACGTCGGCACAAATGTCAAGCTGGGGAAGTGGGGGCTGATTCAGCTCACAAGTCTACATAGGTCTGGTAGAAGAGACTCACTTTCACAGGAAGCTTCCTCCCCCTGCCACGTCGGCTCATCTCCGCCCGATTTGCCGATGTCACAAGTACGCGTGCTTGAACCGCTGAGACGATAACCTTCAAGGCAATGGAAGTGACACACTGATCCATAGTGATAGGTGCAGTTATCGGCGATGAATCCATTCTCCTGTGTGCTCAGGAAACCACAGGATCTCACTGCAATTGGAACAAATATTACATTAATAATATTAGCAATACATGAGACTTATTAATAAGGTTAATATTCTATGATGTTTCTATGTATTCACTGTATAATTATTTTCATGAGTGTAGAGTAGTTCTGTAGTGATAACTACCTAGTTCTGTTTGTTTTAATAATGGTGGCTACTTGTATAGCGCACAGGTCCACCTTATCGGTGCTCATGGTGCTTTACACTCACTATTACCCGGCTCTAGCTGGGAGCCATAACGGCGCTCCGCATTACAAGGAATTTCTTCCTGCCGTCCCCATTTACCTCACCTGGGTCGAGTGCAGCACAATGTGGATAAATTACTTGCTGAAGGAAATTGACACCCTAGATGGGATTCGAACCTACGACCCTCTGGTTGAAAGGCGAGAGTCAGAACCACTACACTACGGCTTTGCAGTATTTACTTTAACGTTGTGGACCCCATTGGAAATAAGCCTTGTCGGCTTTTACAGGTTATCCAGTCATGTATGTTGCTACTGACGAATAAATCAAATCGAATCAAATCAAAAGGTACAAAGTGCTGTATCCACTAAGATTTAGTACTCAAGGTGTGCACAGAAGGAAAATAGGAGTCAGAGTGGAAAATAACACAGAATGGCATAGCATAAGAGGCATCAGAGGACTAAAATACAAAACATTATATATTAACATTTCGTAAAATGGGTTTAAGAGTGTAGCCAATGAGATGTGCACAAATGGTTTTTGTCATGCAAATAGATGCAACACATTGGGTATCCCAACTCACGGTACCCTTTTTGTTGAAAACTGCACAGCGCCATCTGTGTTTCTTAATTTATTCTTATTGTTGGTGGCGATTATTAACTAACCTGTTACATTAATCGTAAATTCGCAAGTCGCCGTATTGTTGGACTGATCTCTCGCAACCACTGTGATGAGATTCTCGCCATCTTCGAGCGTGTACGGTGCAGTATCTGTCCTGGTGTACGTAATCGCCCCTCCTGAGTTGTCCGTAGCAACAGGTTC
>BQKZ01000815.1:39356-53858 GCA_036244855.1 Temnopleurus reevesii
ACAATTTCTGCTGATGAAATGGGACAAACTGTCATCTAAATTTACCTTTCCTTTTAAGAAGAATAATAGTGAAGAATGATACATCTTGGTTTACAGTCAAACCTGTCTAATGTGACCAGCTGTCTATAGTGGTCACCTAAACTCATATATCGGTACTTCAGATCAAATTATGTATTCAAGAACATGTCAATAAAGGTCAACTGTCTACAGTGGCCACTTTTCTGTTTCCCTTGGATAGCCACTGGCTAGATAGACCAACAATCATTGAAATTCTCCTTCTTTTTTTATGATACTTTTTGTCCTCAAGGATATCAGAACATATTATCAGAGGATATGAGTTTATGAATACATTGGTACATGTATATAAAGATTTGTCAGCACCCAACAATCACTAAGATCTATGCAGCTTTAGGCAAATTGATGAGTTATATATTGCTTTATAATAAAACATTTTCATGAACAACTGAAAATTGCATCGATAACCAATCATGAGATACATGCAAAAAGTTATTAGCCAAAAAATGATCATTATTTGCTCTAACCGATTAATATATTAAATGGCATGCATTAAATGTATAATGAACTCAGAATGCTGTATTGAGAAATATAAATGCAAAGTTGAATAATATATGTGATTGATTAACTCTATGGAAGCAATTTTAAAGTATCTGTATATCAAAAAGTCGTCTGGTAGAAGACGGAAAAGGCAAACAGTTTTGTTTGGATCAAGCAAGATTGAATTCCTGTTACATTAGGCCAATTTTTCTTCTCAAGCAAAAGCTTCTTTCTCATTTTTTATTGATTGCAGAATTTTCATTTCATGCCTTACAAAAAACTTTTTATTTTAAAGGGAACAAATAATATCATTACAAAACCAAACTTAATGCTCACCATAACCTATAAATAAGCCATCTAGTAGAAGACATCAAAGACAAACAATTTCGTTTGGATCAAGCAAGCTTAAATTCCTGCTCCATTTTCCCAATTTTTCTACTTACTCATTTGCTATTAATTACATAATTTTAATTTCATGCATCACCAAAATAACTTTTTTATCTCAAAGAGAACAAATTGTATCGAAATAAAAAAATAATGCTCACCGTCAACACCTGACCGTCCAAGCGTCTGCTGCCCAGTGCCGTTGAGGTACGCTCTGCTGAAGGAACCAATCCTAACATCAGTCCAGTAGACCTGCTTCTCTACGGGGTCGTAGGCCAGGGCGATCGTCCGCACCATGTCCACGAGAGGGATCGCCGAATATTCGGTCATGGGGTCATCCATACTGACCTGGAATATTCCTGGAATGTGGGTGTCAGCGACGAGGACAAAGTTGTCCTCCATGATGTCTGCAAAATGGAGCAAAAAAAAATTGTTTTCATTTTCCCAAATAGAACTATGTATAGGCCAGGGTGAAAGTCCACACATGTCCTCCAGGAATATCTTAAATATTCCCAGGGAAGTGTTTCACCATGTGTGAGAGATCTTAAGAATGATCATAACAACTGGTATCAGTTCTTGTGGTGAATGCACAATAATCTTTTAAGTATTACACTCTGTAACATACTCCCTTCATTAGATAACGGATTGGTAAAACTGCGCCCAGGATATGGGTGTCAGCTTCAAGGACATGATTTTTTCAAAATGAAAAAGTCAGGTTAAATTTCCAGTGTGGAAATGTATCAAGAGAATTTAACAGTGCAAATTACTGAATCATTCTGATTTGATGCCCCTACTTCCGTATTGTGTTCACCCTCGACCTTCCTCCCCCATTACCAAGGTTGCACTATACCAATGATCTAAGTAAGATGTGAACATCTTGCACCTGTGTATGCAGTATCAAATGTACAGTCACTGTATCATAGAGAAAAAATGGAAGAAAATGCACCCAAATGACTAATTTATACTGTTCTTATGTTATGTTTTGTTATACATTACGAAGTTATTTACTGTGAAAATAATGTTATTTCATATGTATCAATATTTGCATTGTTAATTTGATCTTTTGTAAACTGAAAAAAGCAAGCAATAAAATCTTTAAAAGAAATATTTTAAAAAATGTACAGTCACTGTGAGTAGAAGGAAAAGAGGATTGGGACAAAATAACCATACAAACATTCTTTTCGAGTATTCACTTGTAATAGTTTAATGTAGATGCAAGCATAAAACAATTTCCTTCTCTCTTATTATTTGGAGAAATGTCACATAAATGTTGTACCTGTTCAGTGAATAAAAATGATAATGACTTATTTTGTCTTTACAAAGCTATTATGGATTGAATGAAGTTCTTTATTTTGTCCAAATCTTTTATCCTACTGTTCACAGTGAGTGCAAGACAAAGTCCTTTGGTAGTATTTATGGGCTATAACCATTGTTCTGAGCTTTAATAGTGATAGCATGAACCAAAGACTTCTGCATGGCAATGTACCAAATGTTAAAAATTCCTTACTATCTTTTCATCATATTATACATTCCAAGATGTATCAAAATAAATAGGAATCAATGTGCACTTACATTTCCACAATCATACTTTTCAGGGCTTATACTTTCATACTTTATTGCTCCCATATTTAAACTTTTGAATTAATACTTCCATACTTCCAAAGCCACATTTAAGCATATACTTCTATATCTAACAGAAGATAACTTACCAACTTCACAAGTAACATTGTCGTCCACATTTATACTTTCTATACTTATATTTCCATACTTTAATGCTCCAATATTTATAGCTTCTTATCAATACTTCCATAGCCACATATAAGCTTATAATTCTACATCTAACAGAAGATAACTTACCAACATCACAAGTCACATTGTCATCAGCCAACGTAAAGCCAATGCTGCAATGACAGGCAAAGCCCCCTGTTGCCGTCGGTAAGCACAGCTGGTCACATGACTCGTCGTCGCAGACACCTGAAGGGAAAGTGATAAATTTCTTCTCATTAGAAAAATATTAGGCGAAAAAAATTGTTTGGGTGCCCTCCAGTGCCAATTTGGGGGGAAAAAGCATTGGTTGGTTGGGAAAAGTTTCTTCACTATTTTTATTTTTCAAGCACAATTCACACAATTCCTGGGGAAAATAGGAATAAATAAATATCACTCTCATTAGAAAAATGTTAGGCAAAAAATTCTTTGGGTGGCGTGCCCTCCAATGCCATTTTTTAAAGCATTGGTCAGTTGGGAAAAGTTTCTCCACTATTTTTTTCATTTTCAAGCAAAATTTCACTCAATTCATGAGGAAAATAAGAATGAATGAAAATCATTCTCATTAGAAAAATGTTAGGCAAAAGAATTGTTTGGATGCCCTCAAAGCCATTTTTTAAGAAAAAGCATTGGTTGGTTGGGAAAAGTTTTTTTACTATTGTTTTTCATTTTTTTAAGCACAATTCACACAATTCATGAGGGAAATAAGACTTAGAAGGGAGTTTGTTCAAATTAATTGCATGTACCTTACTGTCAGCAACCCACAATACAATGAGGATTGAATGAATGAATGAATGAATGAATGAATGAATGAATGAATGAATGAATGAATGAATGTATGAACAAATGAATAAATAAAATAAAATAACAAATGAATGAATGATCAGAAAACTTACTTGTCCCATCCGATTGCCTGCTTTCATCATACATGCGGACCCTATAAGCTCCCTTTGGCACAACACTCTTGACGAGCTCCCGTTTTTTCTGATTAATTGCATGCAACTTACCGTCATCAACCCACAAAACAATAAGGAAAGAGTATATTGTATTGTATTGTATTTTATTTATTTAATCACTATCTGCTATCAGCTAAAAGGCGCTTTTCAGCAAGGCTTTGAACAAGAGTGAATGAATGAATGAATGAATGGATGGATGAATGAATGGATGGATGGATGGATGGATGGATGAGATAGATGGATGAAATGGATGGATGAAATGAAAGGATGAAGGAATGAACGAAGGAATGGATGGATGAATGAATAAATAAAATAAAATAATAAATGAATGAATGAATGAATGAACAAAAGAATAAATTAATAAATATATGAATGAATGATCAGAAAACTTACTTGTCCCATCCGGTTGCCTGCTTTCATCGTACATACGGACTCCATAAGCTACTTTTGGCACCACCATACTCTTCACGAGCTCTTGTTTGTTGAGATCAATGGCATGCAATCCACTGTTTGTTCCCCACTCAGTGAAAAAGAGGTAATCCTTCAAACAGAAAAATGAAAACAAAATTAAATATAATATATTTTAATTCATATTGTCTTTCTGTGTAATTGGAAAATAATGATAGCCCACCAAAAGTGACAATATTTTTGGTGATATTTCAATCTTTACTGGGTTTTCTCATGTCTATATAAACAGTAGACACGTTTTATACAAGTCCGTTAAACTTGTTATAAGTGCATAATTTCATTCACAAAGTTGACAAAGTACTCATTACTTAAGAATGATTTCAATACCAAAAATGACAGACAAATATGTTCCAATGGAATGTTTGTCTATTGAGTGTTTGCTTGTACAGTTAATACAAGGTTAATAAAGACATTTGTGGGGAAAAAAGTTAAATGCAAAAATGCAGCGCTAAAACCAATCATATTTGTGTGCAAAGTTCAATTTACAGGAATTAAAAGGGTCAAGTGTTCTGAGGTAGTACAACAACCTCAGTCTGTAACTGTTTCTTTAGTAATCAAATTGGTTGATAAATACTTACTCTAAATAATTCAATGTCAAAGTATTTTGCTCCTACTTTCTGGTAGATTCTTTCTGGATCGGAGCCATCAAAAGTCATCGAGTTAATGATACCATTGCCCCGTGTGGCGTAAAACAATCTGTTTGGTAGTAAGGAAAGAATTTGAATGAAATAAAATGATATTATCGTCAGTAACAATATTCTTAGGGTTTGAAAGAGGTTAAGAGGATAATTGAAGAGAGTTAATCAGTTGTCTCACGGTGTGCAAATGTAAAACGTAAGTAGAATGGCACGCAAGCTTGCCCCATTGCCAACATAGCAGGAACAATGCCAGGAACAATAGCACCCCCTGCCGCTGTCACAGTGGGGGACAATGGTGCGCTCGCTGATTGGTCAACAACTACAAACAATCATGGCGCTAGGAACAAGATCGTGCAGCTAATCGCTAAGGACCTCTCCCATATCAATATAAGGTGCGCACAGCATAGTCTGATGAAGCCAAGCAGTATACAGCAGCCGAAACGTCATTCTACTTACGTTCTACATTTGCACATCGTGAGACAACTGATTAACTCTCTTCAATTATAACAATATTCTTTTCTTCAGGATTCCAGACTAAGATCTAATCCATGAGAATATTTTATAATACATAAACGATTGGAATATAAAACCAAAACTACATGGAAAAGAGAATTTAGATATGCTCATTCAATAAAAGTGTTGGAAAAATGATTCAATTCAGACTGGTTGCGTCATATTAACAACCATCCTCTGAATACAAAAATAACACTGAATATGAATTTTAGATTAATTTGTTGCTAAAAATAAAAATTTGCAGATTCTATGCTTGACTTATCATCGTATAGTATCTAGTGAAACACATGGACATGTGTACAAGGCGTATCATAATGTTTGGCATATATCAAGGTCTCTACAGAAAAAAGTTAAATCTAAACCAAGTTTTGTTCTATGATTTATATGAGGTACATGTACCATACCTGTCATTGTTAAAGTCTATGGCGAGTCCGTTAGGTGAGTTGAGTCCAGACTGGAGCACCATGTGTCCCGTGCCGTCGAGATTGGCTCGTTCGATCTGAGCTGGCGGTCCGAATTCTGTCCAGAACATAATCCTGTAAAGGAAGGTGATTGATGGATAAAAGTAATATCAAGTGGTATAGGAATTTTACTTTTACCGCCATAAGCAGTATCATGAAAATTACCACTACTTCCCATATTTTGTAGATGGTATTTTGTATTGTATTTTATTTTGTTAAGCTCATAGAGACCCTCGTATTATGCGCTATATAAGCATAAATTATTATTATCATTATTATATTAACATTATGAGCAGGTCCATTATCGCTATCACCAGCATCGTTATCATCATCATCATCATCATCTTCATCGTCATCATTGCCATTATTATCATCCTTAGAATCATCATCATTGCCATCATCTTCACTTTTTACCCAGCCATCTTCAAACCATATCATCATCCATTACATCCTTCTTCTTTCATCATCATCGGTATAGTCATTGCTATAATCTTCATCTAGCATCATCATCATTATCATCATCATCATAACATCTTCCTCTTCCTTCTCCTCCCATGTTATCATTAATGTCATCATCATCGTCATTGTCATTATGATCAGCATCAACATCATCTTCTCCCTTCACATCATCCCCATTATTTGTAGTCTTCCACCTCATCATCTTCATCATCCTTCTCTTCATCAATTATCGTAATCATCACTACACTCCTAACGATCATCAATGTTATCATCTTCATCATCATCATGATCAGCATCAGCATCATCATCATCATCATCATCATCAATGCCATCATCATCATTATCATCATCATCAACATCATCATCATAAAAAACAACAACACAACAACGGCATTCTAAACGTGCATCTTCACCGTTACTCTTATCATCATCAGCATCATTCAAAGTCATCCTCCTCTTCCTCCTCATCACCATTATCTCCATCATCATCATCATCATCATTAATATTTTCATTATCATAATCCTCTCCACACTTTTTACCATCATCATCATTGCCATCAAGATTATCGTCATCATCTTCTTGCTTGTAATCACTATTCTAATTACTTACCATCATTAGAATGTAACTAATAACAAACCCCCAACGGACAATTGATGAAATAAGACTTACTTTTGATTGGCGTGGATCACCAAGCTTCTTGGTCGGACGACATCCTCCGTAATAAGATATTTTCTCCTGCTTCCATCGTATCTGGACACTGCAATGTGACGTCGGATGGCATCAGTCCAATAAAGATTCTGGTTTAGCCAATCAACAGCAAGACCTAATTGAGCAGAAGAATCAGATAAGACTTTAATACTTGTTTTAAATGGACAATGTAGTAGTGGTTGAGTCACAAAAATTGTTGGAAACTAAACTAAGTCTTCAGAAAAAATTAGAATCATGTGTTACAGAATAAAAACGATACTATATCAGTGAATTTTGGGGCCAATAGTTCTATAATAGCCAATAGCATCTTAAAACGTACAGATTTTATCATCCGGACCGCTTAACACACAAAATCAATAATTACAAATTTGATATGCAGATTTTATGGGAAACGCAGTTTGTCAAGTGCCTAAGTAATGGCAATCAACATCACTGATAGAAGTAACTGCTGGTTGGCATGGGTTGTGATATTCAGATTAAAATGTGCCAGAATATGTACGACAATCATGTCCCAATCTTGTACCCATTTTTATCAGTAGGTGTAAAGTCATTCATGAATAGTCAGCTCATGAACGTACCTTTTTGGCGCTTAATCAAGCACATTTACACGAACATTTTCGTGCACCAAGGTTTTGTATCAGGTTGAGACCACGGTCTAAAATAAACTATCTTTATGAATTCTGACCCAAAGTGTGAAGAAAAAAATTGTTATAAGGAAATGGACAAATAAAAAATTACCTTCTGCACTTCCAATACCACCAACGATAGTCTTGATGGAACGACCAGTAAACAACCGCACTCTATAAATCTCCCTTTTTCCGTAATCAGAATAAAACATCGTCTCAGCTCGCGCATCCATCTCGAGAGCGACCAGAAGTGTCCGGTTAGAAATGAGATATTTGTCCTTGTCTGTCTGATCGTCAGGAATGTCGGGAAAGTTTGCTGGGAATCGTCGGATTTCGTTGCGGGAGACAAACAAGAGCTGCGGCTTGTTGATTCTCCCCTCATCTGCATAAAGAGTGATGAAGATAGAAATGAGGAGACATTTAATAAAAACATCTATATTCTTGGTGCCTAATTCACAAAACTTTTTGCCATAAAGACTCTGGCAAAAAGTATTTCAGCTATAAATTTTACAAACGAACAAACTGATAGACAAATTTTGGAAGAAGTTTTTATGGAATAACTTCATGCAATGAGCATAAATATTCTCGAACAATTACTATCAGTAATAATGTGTGTAGTTTAGGGTTGCAAAATATCATACATTGAAATATCAGGATTTTTACATGAATATTTGACATCATATCTTTGTCATTATTTCATATATTGCCTTCATACAATACTGAGAAAAAATGTTGATATTTTCATTTCTATTTAGCATATTTTGGGAATGATCAATACAATAAATAATTTCTTCAAAATGATTCACAAAGCATGATGTACTTTGATAATGATAAATTCACTACTATCACTACTGACTCTATGATGAAAATAAATTGCTTCAGTGCATCTGCCACATGTTCTATCAGACTATATTTGCTGGGATTTGATTTCCACACCTTTTGCGGTGAAATTGCCAAAGGCGAATTTTAGACCCGCAAAAATAATCCTTAAAAATTTGTACAAAAACTTAACAAGGACAGTACTTCTCACAGTGCGCTTTGAAGTGCACTTTGAAAATGGTTTTAATCACGTGAATATTTGCATTTCTACTCTCCAGATTACGCTATTCTTTACAATTTTTCGGCATTTAAAAGCCTTCTTTTGGAGCAGTAATCACTTTCTGTTTCTTGAGATAATCTTTAATTGTAAGGTCGGGAGATTATCCTTCCTTTATGCATCTACAAATTCACTTCCCTGCGAAAATGTTCATGGACTAACCAACCGCCAAAAATTAAAACCGTGAAATTATTCCGCTACACAGTATATAGCATTCCTGTTTCTATATAACTTCATAAGTAGACAAATTATTTACCTCCAATACAGGAAGTCCCATTCTCTGCTAGCTCGTAACCATGGTTACATACACACTTGAAGGTTTTGTCAGGAGCACTGGTACACAAATGTTCACAAGGGTTGCTGGAACAAGGCGCTGTGAGAAAAAAAGAAATACAAACGAAATTCTGTAAAATTGGCAAATGTAAAGAAAGTGGTGGGGATGGCAAGCTCACTGAAACGCAGAGTGGGCTGCCAAACGAACCAGCAACGTCCCATTGTGTCACCATATAAAATACAATAAAAATCAAGTTGTTATGACGAGCGCTCGTTAGATCAGTCCTATTTACATTAAGGTTTGACTGTAGTTCATATTTTGCAACAAACTTCATCTCTTTAATTACTATCACCATTTGGAAAACCTAACAATCAACGGTACAGGACCACATCAAACATCGCATTGTGGTAGCAAGTAAGCAAGATATTCTTTCAGGTATATTGCTCCAAATCATTGTGTTTATGAGAAATCACACCACCATTACTGTTAGCGATAATTAAAATATGAGACAATTAAGTTTCCTTAAAGTGAGGTTCATATGGTGACACAACATGTACTCTGATAGTCCAGTTGAGGATGCAATTTATATAGCGCACGTATCCACTCTGCTGAGTGCTCAAGGCGCTTTACATTATTATTACCCTGGCTTTAGCCCGGCAGCCATTCACGGCACACTTGGCATTTCAAAGAATAAATATTCNAATTTATGACTATGTATATGTATGAATCTCCAAAAGAACTGAAAAATAAATAAAAGCCTAACCCTAACCGTATGTCTAGAAAATAGTTTTTCATTTATTTGCTATATTACCATTATTATTTATGACTATGTTTATGTATGAATCTCCAAAAGAACTCAAAAATAAATAAAATGATGTGATTTGATTTGAAATAATTAGGGATGGAACAATTGTCATCAGAGCATTAGTCCCTGTGGTCTGATTGCATCTGCTTTTAAACATATCCTTGCCCTGAACAAACATGGACTACTACAGAGCACTTAATCCCAGGAGATCAGATGGGTAAAACACAATTTGTGGAGTACAATATGTGTTGATAATGCCATGCAAGAATTTCGATATAGTGCATGGTCATGCACTATAACATGCCTGCGTCACAATAGAAATGTACAGTTTCATTGTGATTTAGAATATTTACATTTCTAATGTTATCCGTCGAAATTTGATCTTTGTTTCTGTAATGTCAGATTGAGGGGCGTTTTAACTTTAATGACTAATGCATCTTCTATTGATGCACCATTACTTGACTATAAGAACTCCAAATAGCTAAATCATAATGATACACAACATTTATATAGCGCTTAATACAAAGTGTTTCTAAGCGCTCTGTGCATTATTACCCGGCTATAGCATGGCTACCATTTGGCGCTCACTGCATTCAAGGAAATTCTTCCTACCGGTACCCATTCACCTCACCTGGGTTGAGTGCAGCACAATGCGGATAAGTTTCTTGCTAAAGGAAATTGACGCCATGGGTGGGATTCGAACCTACGACCCTCGGGTTGAAAGGCGAGAGTCAGAACCACTACACCACGACGCCTCCACATGACCCTGTGTAGGTCTATTCACCTCTGTCTATACTGCATCAGTGAATCAAACCTGTACTCCAGATAATCAAGATATTTGTCATGCAAAAACATAATCCTGTATAGTGCATGATTGAATATGCATTATAATATCTTATTTTTTCACTTACACTCTGCAACTTGCTGAAAACCAGGTCCGTATAGCGTGATTCCATAGGCCCTTGCTCCCACCGATAGGGTGTAGGAAATAGTCTGCTTTTTGCAAATGGAGTCATTTGTTGTGCACACCAGGTATAGTACATAATAGATCATGCATTATAATATTGTAATTTTCACTTCCAGTCTGCGAGTTGCTGATATCCAGGTCCATAGAGCATCATTCCATAGGCCCTTGCTCCCAACGATAGGGCTTAGAATACCATCCCAATCTGCTTTTTACAAATTGAGTCATTTGTTGTATGTGCACATAATCCTTTATAGTGCATGACAGACCATGCTTTATAATATCTTATTTTTTCACTTACACGCTGCGACTTGTTGATACCTAGATCCTTAGAGCATGATCCATAAACCCTTGCTCCCACCGATAGGGTGTAAGAAATCGCCCCTCTGTTCTTTTGACAAATAGAGTCATTTGTTGTGCACATAATCCTTAATAGTGCATGGCAGACCATTCATTATGATATCATATTTTTTCACTTACACTCTGCAACTTGCTGATAACCAGGTCCATAGAGCATCGTTCCGTAGGCCCTTGCTCACAGCGATAGGGTGTAGGAATTCACCCTGTCTGCTTTTGACAAATTGAGTCATTTGTTGTGCACACAATCTTTTATAGTGCATGATAGACTATACATTACAATATCGTATTTTTTCACTTACACGCTGCAACTTGATGATATCCAGGTCCGTAGAGCGTGATTCCATAGGCTCTTGCTCCCAGCGGTAGGGTGTAGGAAATCACCCCTGTCTGCTTTTTACAAATTGAGTCATTTGTTGTGCACATAATTCTGTATAGTGCATGATAGATCATGCGTTATAATATCTTATTTTTTCACTTACACGCTGACACTTGATGATATCCAGGTCCGTAGAGCGTGATTCCATAGGCCCTTGCTCCCAGAGATAGGGTGTAGGAAATCACCCCTGTCTGCTTTTTACAAATTGAGTCATTTGTTGTGCACATAATTCTGTATAGTGCATGATAGATCATGCGTTATAATATCTTATTTTTTCACTTACACGCTGACACTTGATGATATCCAGGTCCGTAGATCATGATTCCGTAGGCCCTTGCTCCCAGAGATAGGGCTTAGAATACCATCCCAATCTGCTTTTGACAAATTGAGTCATTTGTTGTGCACACAATCGTGTATAGTGCATGATAGAGCATGCGTTATAATATCTTATTTTTTCACTTACCCGCCGACACTTGATGATATCCAGGTCCGTAGAGCATCATTCCATAGACCCTTGCTCCCAGAGATAGGGTGTAGGAAATCACCCATCTGCTTTTCAAAAATTGAGTCATTTGTTGTACACACAATCCTTTATAGTGCATGATAGACTATACATTATAATATCTTATTTGTTTACTTACAAACTGCAACTTGCTGAGACCCAGGTCCGTAGAGCGTGATTCCATAGGCCCTTGCTCCCAGAGATAGGGTGTAGGAAATCACCCATCTGCTTTTCAAAAATTGAGTCATTTGTTGTACACACAATCCTTTATAGTGCATGATAGACTATACATTATAATATCTTATTTGTTTACTTACAAACTGCAACTTGCTGAGACCCAGGTCCGTAGAGCGTGATTCCATAGGCCCTTGCTCCCAGAGATAGGGTGTAGGAAATCACCCATCTGCTTTTCAAAAATTGAGTCATTTGTTGTACACACAATCCTTTATAGTGCATGATAGACTATACATTATAATATCTTATTTGTTTACTTACAAACTGCAACTTGCTGAGACCCAGGTCCGTAGAGCGTGATTCCGTAGGCTCTTGCTCCCAGCGATAGGGTGTAGGAAATCTCCCCTGTGTTCTTCTGGACGCAGAGGATATGCCTTGATAGCGAAGTCAGGTAGATGTTGTTCTGTGGAGACACACAAAAAATACAAATTAGACACATTTGGAAAAATATTCTAATAACATTAATCCTTTGGATTTGATGGGCTTCTATACAGGCCAAGATTTTGATGTCGCAACAAATGAGATTGGCTTTCCCGTCTAAATTACAGAATCTTATATTGCAATTTAAAGAACAAAATATCAGAATAATACAAGGATGGCATTTTTTCATTCATTAAATTCAAAGTTATAAAATGACTAAATAAGAATAATCAGCCTTTGAATTAGATGATGCAACAAAACTTCCCAATACTCAGCAACACTGGCTAGCATTCAAAGGGATTAATTAACCCATTGACTATTGAATTCTTTAATTCCCACAGACTCTGTACAGGGATTACCTGGTTCTGGTAGTCAATGGGTTAAAGGCCCATTCCAGACAGAAGTTGAATTTTCATGATTATCTTTACAATATAGGAGAATATGTAATGAAATTAACAAGAAACATCTGTACTGATGAAGTAAGATGGGCACTGGGTATTTGGAAGCCTATCAAAAAGAGGCTGGTCAAGCAACAGTCATGCATAAGATTATAATATCAAATATCCTGAATGATTGTCCTTTGAATTATCATCAACAAGAAATCAACAACAAGTTTTAAAACAAAATTCTCTATCCACATACAACCTTAAAATTGTCTGGACCCCAAAAAAGTTGGTATACAGTAATAATTTAATATTTTTAAAGGTCCATTCCAGAAAAAAAATAATTTTCATAACTGCTCATACTTTAGAAATATATGTTAAACTAAATGGAGAGGTGACAGGATATTATTTAGGAACAGGCGGTAGATTCAGTGAACCAGGAGGGGGTTGCCCCACCTATCGACCCCCTAGCTTATTGGCATAATCAATCACCCTCATCCCCCCCCCAAAGAGGCAATAACCAAAATGAAAAGAAAGAAGAAAACCATACAAGCTATTCCAAAGGTTTTAGATTGTTTCTTATTAGCCCATCAACACGTTAATGGAAACAATGTATAAAGGTCTATAAATCCTATCAATCTAGTGTAGAATTTATTGGAAAATCCTGGATCTCATCAAATATTTCACAACAGAGACTAGAAGTGTACCCCTATGCTCTGAATAAATGTACTAGAGTAAAGACACAAAACCAACCAAAACACCACCCAAACTTGGACAACAACTGAGAGCGTTCCATCATCCATCATCCATGCATGCATTGTCCATCCACAACCAACATCCATCCTCCATTCCCGAGGAAACGGACCGCAGAGTACGTAAGAGAACTCCGCTCTCTCGTACCAGGGAGTTGGGATATTTCCTCGTACCACCACCCAATTATACCTGCTCTCATTTCAATTGGTTTGAAAGTTGAAGCATTCTTGGAAAAGTTCCCTCCGGATTCTAACTTGAGAGTCTGCCAAAAGTCCAGTTGGTGTAGTCGTCATCAGAATCATAATTTCCAGTATTTTTCTCAAAATTGTCGTACAATCACGAGTATCGTCAGCTTCAACCCTCGTTATCATGCAGACATGATCGCGTTGATATCACAATGACGTCATCCAGAACTAGGGACTTTCCCTAGCATCGCATCATAACATGCTTGGATGGACGAACTCCCGTCCTCACGCTTTCCTTTCAACTTATCTCGAGACGCTTTATAATCGTTGACTTCATCAACATTTATAATTTTCTTGGTTTCATCATCCTCATCATCATCCTCATCATCATCCTCATCACCATTCCTCATCCCAACATGGCTCTACCTCTCATCACTAATCATCATCATCATCATCCTCATCATCATCATCTTCTTCTTCATCATAGGCCTAATCCTCATCATAATGCTGCATCATCCTGCATCATGCTCCTCCTCATCGACCTCCTGCTCCTGCTCCTCCTGCTCCTCCTGCTCCTCCTCCTTCTCCTCATCCTCACCCTCATCATCATCATCATC
>BQKZ01000816.1:16233-48567 GCA_036244855.1 Temnopleurus reevesii
TATAGTACAGTGTTTGTCTTTCTTTCATTTCAGAACTCTTTGTTAACATCCTTCTTTCACTGAACAAACTTGGTCTGTTCAGTAAAAATGAGACGTGGCAGACAGCTTTCTACATTTACAATGCTCTATGGAACTTCAGCGATGCTAGTTTGACGCTTTCTTGTCGTCTTGGAGAACTAGGAATGATCAAGATGTGTTCAACCAACATTTCACATAAACCTTACAGGGATAATATGACACAAAAGGTGTGATATTCCTGATTTCTTAAAATAGTGTTGCTAAAAACATCCATGATAATAGAGTTGTGAATATTGTTCCTGTCATTGTGATGTATTCAACCACGTAACTTTGGTTTAACCCCATTTGAGTATATGTACATCAGGTACAAACACAACCAAATACAATCATACCTCTTAAGCTAAAAGCCTAGCAATTACGGCCATCGCTTTACATCTCTCTTCAGTGCTCCAGTAAACACGAGCTTGCATTGCAAGTACTTAGTTTTAGTTTAATCAAGTAATAACATTGGCATTGCTCAGTTCCGATCTAATGTAATGACATAATCAGTGATGCTGATCACTGTTCTAATGGCTTTCGTCAACTAAATGATTATACCACCATTTCAGGCTAGGTCTTCAATTAATATGAAAAGAAAACCCCAATGTGGTAATACTCAGATGAGCATACAGGGGATGCACAAATGTAAAATCATTATTTTGATACCCTTTACAAGTCAGAGGGATAACCAATATCATGAGTTAGCTTTGCAATAAATCATGGTAGTTAGCTGTAAATCAAAACATTAAACGCGACGTAATAATGGATCATCATAACAGGAAATTGAATTGGCTTTTAAAAGTGGTTTAATAATAATATTCAGTTCTTTTATAGCGCATAACACATAGCCATAGCATGTCCCTATGCGCTTACACAGCAGAAAAGGAAATAACAGAATGGAGAGTGGAGAATATAGATCTGCTTTAAAAAGCAAGAAAATTAATGCTGTTAACCTTAGCTCTGTACTATATATGTTTGATATTTTGAATTAAAATGTTATAAATTTTAACAGATTTTCAACAAATGGTTGCCTCAGTCGATAAGAAACCCCTTCCCTCAAATGTTTCCAACAAGTTTCCTGTTTTTTGGCATGAGATTCATTATTTTTAGGGAAGGCGAGTTTTCTAGAAGACACATTTTTCTATTACACTACAAATGGAGAAAGGAAAAAAGTCACAACAAGGGTGTACATGTATGCACTATGAAATGTAAATGATTTGGAACTTGATCCGTACACTGAAGTATGTTGGGAAGGATTATCACTAGACAGATGAGTCAAATCATGATCCACATTCAGAGCCCTGAAAGAGTGAGGGAATTGAATAACATACTGTGTGATGATAAACAATATTTTTCAGCAAAAATTGATGTATGTAGGAAAGAAATTTCACAAAGTCCGTAACTGGAAAATCATTCTAAATACATTTATTAATACTATTTATAATAATAAAAGTATATGGATCTTTAACAGCGCACTTTCCATCCTAATTAGATGCTCATGGCGCTCAGATCAAATTGATTGAAGTGATGAAATACAAGATAATTATCCCAAATAAATCCCCGAAATCTTCGTCTTGAAATATTTTGTTTGGATTTGAGACAAGTTTAAAAAAGAGCATGTACATCAATATGAAGCCATATGGTTTTAAGCAATCTCTAATTAATATAGAATTAGTTGTTACATATTTCTTTAAATTTTATGGGATTGAATAATATGAAAACTTAAACTACTACATTTGTGAAAAAAAAAATTGATGTGTAGAACAATTCTTTTTAAGCACATTGTATATGAGTACAAAAAAGACGGGTAAATTAAAGGAATTATCGTCTTCTCAAAGTATGAAGAAAAATCAGACAAATAAACGATAAAAAATTAAGCAAAATCAACATGAGACCCTGGGCTGTGTTTCACCAAGTTAACAATGACTTTAAGAACAACTTAAAGCATGACTGGTAACAATTATTATGTTGTACTCCAGTCTTTCTTAAATGTTTTGGTGAAACACCGCCCTGATTGATGACAATTTTCTAGATATCCTTGATGCATTTCAATATGATATTTACTGGCAGTGTACATGTAGTATACTTGCAGATTTAGATCAGATTCGCTTTGAATGTGCATCTACATGTATTTATACATGTGGTAAAAGGTAACAGTTTTTTTTTACATTAAAGGGAAACTAAACCCTGGAATTATAGTATATTCATTGAATGAAAAAGATCAGATGAACAAACTGAAAGTTTAGAGCAAAATCAGACAACCTGTTCAAAAGTTTCGAATTTTCAAAGTCACAGAGATATGACGATTCCTGTTGCTGATGGGGATCCTCGCGATCATCAACATTGGCGGAATCTGTAATGTAATGTCAGACAACTCCTTATTTACTCTGTATACAAATTTTTATGCTTTCTTTCTTTTTTCAGAAAAGTCATCAAAATATTACTTTTTCGTTCAGGATACCATTCCTTTATTGATTCTGGATGTAATTTGAAAAGTATCATGTTGAACCCTTGCTCTTAATTTTACATTAATCCATTTTTTAAAATTCTATGTACAAAGTGAATGAGGAGTTGTCCAACATGATTTTACAGAAACCGTTGATGTTGACAATCACATGGATCCCCGTCAGCGGCAGTGATCTTTATGAAACTTATGAACAGATTGTCTGATTTTACTCAAAATTTCAGTTTGTTCATCTGAATTTTCTACATTCAATGAGAAAATGACAATCCCATGGGTTGGTTTCTCTTTAAAAAAAATTAAAATGCATATAGCCAGCTACCGGCTGTGAAACAGAATTCCACACTGTAAATGGGATTGTTAATCTAAACTCCAGCATATTTCCTTATTTCTGCAGAATGTGTCATTCCTGATCAAAGCATCACTGAACATCTTGCACAACCTGGCCAAGGCTCCTGAGAACAAGCACATCTATCGGGAAGAGAATGTGGTGGAGTGTATGGAGCCATTCATGGAGGGAGACCCGTATCTTAAAGCTATTGGTATGATGACACTAGCCTACATCGTGGAGGAAGGACAGACAGAGATTCTAGCAGAGAAAGGAACAAGTAATTAAACTAATCCTACAGATATTTTTACCATGCAGCAAGTGAGTGGCCAGAATGCAGGGAGCAAAATTAACGAGCGTAAGCCCCCCCCCCCCCCACCATCCCCCAAAATAAGTTAAAGAAATAATTTAACATTTCTATGGGGGAAGGAGGACCTGAAGAAAGAAAAATAATGACGAACCCTGAGATTGAATCCAGAAATGCCTGGCCCCTCCTCTAATTTTTTAATGATTTATGATGCCACTTAGTAATAAGTCTGTTTACGAATAGATTTATGAGTCCTTTATACACAAAGTTTATTATTGATGGTCTGATAGCCTGCCCAAGTCTCGCCCGACATAGCAACAAATAATGAATGCCAATTGCATTCTAAGTATTGTAGTTCGATTGTCATTAATTGATTCAATGCCCCACAACTAAAGGTTGGTGGCAAGAAACCCTCATAAATTTTTTATAAACTGGACTATTGATTTAAGACCAGAAGTGACACTTGGGTTATTGTCTCTGTGAATCAGGAAGGATCTGAATCACAGATAAGGACAAAAGATTTTCCCAGATAACTCAAGGATATTCATAATTCACAATGTTTTTGTGTTTTTTTAAAAAGCTTTGTGGAAGAGTTACATATCAAATTATAAGGAAGGAAATTAATGTTCAGTATTTCCTTTTATGAATGACAGTTCAAAACAAAAAAAAATCTATTTTATCTAAGATAATTTTTTTTTTGCTGAGAATCCTGTGTAATGAAATTAATGAATTTAACCTCAACACTGAATATCCAATGATAGACCTAATTTTTCAAATTGAAAAAAGAAATGGATCATCAAAAACCTGTGATGTCTGTCAATATTCAGGGTTCTGGTAAACTAGGATTGTCAAATGTAAAAACTATGTTCATCTGATTTAATGCTGAAAAAATGTTTTAGTTTAAAACTAGACCTTTGACCACTATTGAGGATTGATACACATATGAAGAATAATTTCTATAAAAGATGATATTTCTCTGATTTTGATAGAAATATCATTTTTATTAGAAAGGTATATTTTGACAGTGATAAGTCATACTTATGGCATTTTGTAATGGAATTTTATGAACAGCTAACTTCCAACCATTAGTCATAAATTTATTGCACATGTGATAGGATTTTAATATTGATACAAAATACATGATTGAATTTAAAGTTTCTCAAGGTACTAGATCTTATGAATTGTCTTTAATCAAAACAATAATATTTATGTATTTAATTTGTTTACAGATACAATAGAATACCTGGTTGGTATTCTCAAAGATGCTCGGAATAGTAAAGATCGGAGGTGTCAAGGTTTATCAGACAAGGAAGTAACTGATGCTCTGGGTAGATTAGCTGTTCATGAGAATAATACATGCAAGGTAGGTAATGTCTTTTTGTGCAGTGGTGCTTCATTTCTTTAATACACCCCATCATGAAGAAGGAAACTATATACCACCACATTTCTATTACATAACTTGTGCTTGTCTAAAAGATAGAAATCATTACTGCATAGTGTATAGGTTTGGTATGNCTTTTAACACCTTGTATCGAATATCAGCTTTATATTATTCCAATTATTTTTTTCATCCTGAATATCCATCTTATAAAAGGATTATCGCACTTTCCTGTCGTTGTATAGCGAATGTGCACTGATATCTCGGTTTCTTCCCATCGCATGCACATTGCACATTTGCCTCCTGCTCGTGTGCATGCAGTGTGTGTGGCATGCTCACAAGAAACCTTGATGCAGTGCACATTCGCTATTGAACTCCGTGTGCACAAAGTTCATCGCTCGCTATTCCGTAAATAGTACAAAAGACTATTTACGGATTTTATCCGTAAATAGTTCTTTGATACTAAGATAGTTGGTTTATTTTTAATCATGTGACATTCATTAAACCAATCAATGAACAGAGATAAATGTATCCAGTATATAATACTGGAACAAGACTGGACAGAATTAATTTATCCAGAAAATATAGCACCCCTGATTTGAAGAAAATCCATCAAGATTTTATTGTAAGAAATGGAGAAATACATGTTCATTAAAAACCTCCAATTGTAGCTTGTATTCAATATGCTACGCTTCATGTAATAATAAAAAATCCAAATGTAGAGTAAACAGTATTGATAAATTAATTCAAAAGCCATTTTCAACTCAGTCCTTTTCAGGACTATTTTTTTATAAAGATAACCCTCCACCACATGGTGTAACCACAAATATCTTTGAATATTTTACACCATGCAAGTTTTAGTTTTCTTCTGATTCATTGGTAATCATCAAATGACTATAATACAAGAATATTAGAAGGTAAAACAAGAAGTAGATGAGACTGTAACCAACAATAGAAATTACTTCAGTGAAACAGAATTACACAGATTAAAGGGAAAAAGCTGAAAGGATATCAGAAAAGGCAGAGATAGAGTGAGAGTGAAAGAGAAATAAAAATACAGCATTTGGATCTATTGTATGAGCATGGATGTAACAAGAAACCCAATGCCAAGGCAAAAATAAGGGATATGTGATTGCAGTTGATTCCAGTTTAATAATGACAAAGATGCTCAAAATATATCGGATTGTACAATGAATATTTATTTTTAGTTCATTTGTATGCTCCATGTAAAAAACTGTAGAAATAGTTGGTTTTTCCTGTATTTAATATTTGATATGTACTTATTTGCATTATCCCCCCAAATGTTAATGCAATTCTACCTTATGTAATAATGATAATGATAATAATATATGCAATTTATATAGCGCACGTATCCACTCTCATTGCTGAGTGCTCAAGGCGCTTTTGCATTTATATATATTTGCATATAAGTACCCATATACGCTGTAGACCCTCTGATCTAATTATCCTCTCCAAATATTTTGACTTGTATGGCTCGATCATATATTACACAAAAGTTTCTCTCTTCAATTTTTATTCAATTTTGATGTAAATGTATGCTTGTTTGTTATTTCTGATAGATTCATTCATATAAATGAGTTTATAATACTTTCATGGAGGGGAGTATACTGATAGATGCCTTGTGCTGTGTTTGCATGAAAAATGTCCTTTTCTTTTATCTGATAGATAGTAGAAGCAGGAGGGCTCCCTCTCATGGTGAGTATGCTCCATGATGAAAAAATGGATACGCAAGAATCTGCAGCTACAGCTATCTGGAGCCTAGCCTTTGATGTGAGTGAGAGACTAATGAGGGATACAGACTGTATGCAGAGGTTACGCGATCTCACGGCGAGTCCTTCAAGTGAAGTAGCAAAGGCTGCCAATGGTGCTCTGTGGGTGATAAACCTTGAAGAAGAAAAGAATAAGCGAAAAACAAGCAGTGGAAGCGGTAAGAATCTTACCTGAAATATGAAGAAAATGGTGAGGATGAGCTGATTCATTCACGTAGAGGTTGTTGACAGGTCAAGTTCCACGGGGCTGGTGACAGCTTTTATTAATGGGGGGATATGGAAGAAAATTTTACATGATAAACACTGGATTTTAGAGATCTCGGTTGTGTTTCGTAAAGCTGTTTGTACATCTATGCATGGCTCTATGAACGACTGGTGGAGTTGTCATTTAGTGCAGGAAAGGGTCACCAATCATTCGTAGAGTCATGAGTTGTCTGTCATAAAGCTGTTTTTATAAATATTCATGATATTGCACACCACTGGTAATCCCTTTCTGCACTCGAAGATATCCCTTTTGGCTGAGTTGGCATCTTTGAAAGGGTCACAAGTCCTGAGAAGAGTCTTGCGTACCTGTTCGAATAGTTTTATGATTGAAACACAAATTAGGATGCCAACCAAAAGCATGAACATGATGCGGTCACTTCCACACTTGTCTTCAATCACACCTGGGTCGAGTGCAGCACAATGTGAATTAATTTCTTCTTGAAGGGAATTAATGTTATGGTTGGGATTCAAACCAAAAACATGATTTATTACTTGTGGATATTGTGTGTGTGTGTGTGTGTGTGAAACACATATTGTGTAATGAATGGTTCTTTCATCTTGGTATCCCTATTTCAAGTAGATTTTTGAAAATATAAGGAACACATATTTAGGGGGGCAGCTATGTATTATTTACTCTTTTTTGCTCTCCCACTGTAATTAGAGGAAAGGGTGAAGTGATTTTACCCTATTCCATTCCCCAGATGTCATTCTGATAGGTAATTCTATTTTTTAAAGTGGAATAGACTTGGGATCAGGCTTATGAGTATGGTCCTAGAGGTGTATATAACACTTTGGGATTCATTTCCGTTCATAAATATATCATTAAAATCAGAAAAATGAAATTTTCTGAAATTTGAAATAGTCTAAATAATTCAGTTAAAATAAACATGGATTTTAGTATACAAGCGTACATAAAACAACTGGTCGAATCGATGGAAGCTACCTCATGACGTCACAACAAAATAAGTGCACTCGCTCACGGAAACGACCCCACACAATGAAAAATGACATTTTCTGATTTACCCCCACGTAGTTCATTGTGTGGGGTCGTTTCCGTGAGCGAGTGCACTTATTTTGTTGTGACGTCATGAGGTAGCTTCCATCGATTCGACCAGTTGTTTTATGTACGCTTGTATACTAAAATCCATGTTTATTTTAGCTGAATTATTTAGACTATTTCAAACTACATATGTAATTTGTCAAAGAAACAGTACAAGGATAGAATAAATGAAAAACAAAGGATAACAAAAGGATAGACCTTATAATGCGGATAGAATAAACAAAAAACTAAGAATAACGAAAGGATAGACGTAAAATGAGGAAAGAATAAATGATAAACGAAGAATAATTGCAGGATAGGCAGAAAATGAGGATAGAATAAGCAATAAACAAAAAATAACACAGGAATAAACATAAAATGATGATAGAATAAGTGAAAAACAAAGAATCACATAAGGATAGATATAAAATAAAGATAGAATAAGCGATAAACAAAGAATAACATAAGGATTGACAGAAAATGAGGATAGAATAAGTGAAAAACAAAGAATAACATGAGGATAGATATAAAATGCAGATAGAATAAACGAAAAAAAACCCCAAATAATTACAAAAGGATAGACGGAAAATGAGGAAAGAATAAATGAAAAACAAAGGATAACAAAAGGATAGACATTAATCCGGATAGAATAAAGGAAAAACAAAGAATAACAAAAGGATAGACGGAAAATGGGGAAAGAACAAGCAATAACAAAGAATAACATAGGAATAAACAGAAAATTATGATGGAATAAGTGAAAAACTAAGAATAACATAAGGATAGACAGAAAATAAAGATAGAATAAGCAATAAACAAAGAATAACATAAGGATTGACAGAAAATGAGGATAGAATAAGTGAAAAACAAAGAATAACATAAGGATAGACAGAAAATAAAGATAGAATAAGCAATAAACCAATAATAACATAAGGAATAAACATAAAATGATGATAGAATAAGTGAAAAACAAAGGATAACAAATGGATAGACGGAAATGAGGAAAGAACAAACGAGAAACAAAGAATAGCAGGATAGACAGAAAATGAGTATAGAACAAATGAAAAACAAAGGATAACTAAAGGATAGGCATTAATGCGGATAGAATATACAAAGAACAAAGAATAACAAAATGATAGACGGGAAATGGGAAAGAATAAGCAATAAACAAAGAATGATATAGGAATAAACAGAAAATGATGCTAGAATAAGTGAAAAACAAAGAATAACATAAGGATAGACAAAAAATAAAAAATAGAATGAGCGATAAACAAAGAACAGCATAAGGATAGACAGAAAATGAAGATAGAATAAACAATAAACAAGGAATAACATAGGAATAAACATAAGATGATGGTAGAATAAGGGAAAAACAAAGAATAACATAAGAATTGACAGAAAACAAAGACAGAATAAGTGATAAACAAAGAATAACATAAGGACAGACAGAAAATGAGGAGAGAATATCTTAAAAACATAGGATAACATAAGGATAGACATTATAATGCGGATAGAATAAACGAAAAAAACTAAGAATTACAAAAGGAATGACGGAAAATGAGGAAAGAATAAACGATAAACAAAGAATGATGGCAGGATAGACAAAAAATGAGGATAGAATAAATGCAAAAGGATAACAAAAGGAAAGACATTGATGCAGACAGAATAAGTGAAAACTAAGAATAACATAAATTCATCCCCGATTTGATTCAGAAACTATATTGATTTTATTCAGAAATTACATCGAGCGCGCGTTCATGTATTCTGCAGTCAATTCACAACGCTAAATGATGAGACGTAGTTGCGCAGTAGCGTAAGTTCACGAACGTTCTGCACATCTCATCCAGGGGTGATTATTAAATGACTAATTAGTGGTTTATTGCGTACAAATTTTTCTCTATAGTGAAAAAATGGCATAGAATGCTCAATTAGGCCCCAAAGTCCACAATGATACCAAATTTAAGGGTATTTAATATCAAATTTGTTCTACTTTAAATCATTTATTAATGTAATTATTTTTCTAGATGTGAGCAGATGGTCCTCAGAAAGCTTGAAAAGCAGCGTGTCCAAAAAGCAGCAGCAGCAGCCCCATGTCATGCTTAGCTATCAGTGGGACTGCCAGCCGTTGGTCCTTAGGATGAGAGATGCATTGAAGGTGACAAATTATCTCATAAATGCATTTTGTTGTACATTGATGGCTATTTCTGTCACAATATCGAGAATTTGTTTCTTCAGTTGTAAGTGAAAAATCAATCACTTTCAATGTAAAATAAATACTTTATTTATTGTTGTACTTTAGTAGGGTTCTTTGCACATTTACCTCATGAAAAATAATCCCATAATACATTTTGCAGGGGTTGTTTTGGAGCTCAGTGGGGGGGGGGCGGTATTTCTAAGGTAGCACCCTTTGTCCCAGTGTATTGTTAATGCTGGTTGATATCCTTTTTGTTCATAACTCATTATATTGTCAGCTATTTTCCAACTCCTTATGCTGTGTTTTATGATTAATTATAAAATGTTATGGATCAATTGCAGCACAAATCATTATTCCTTTAATATTATATCACTCAAATTAGAATCCAAATATTTAGTAATATTGCTAAGGTATTGTCTGTCCATTACTTAATGAATATTATCTTTCATAAATTAAATTAAAACAAAACATTCGACACCAAGACACAATTGATTACTTGGATTTATTATTTATTATTATTACTTTTGTTTCCTACAGAGTGCTGGATACAAGATTTGGGTTGACGTTGACTGCATGTATGGTTCTACATTACAAGCCATGGCAGAGGCCATTGAGAATGCATGTGCCATTGTTATGTGTATGTCAGAGAGATACAAAGAGAGCCCAAACTGTAGGACGGGTGAGGATATCAACTTTTCACATCAACTTTTCACAACAATTACCAACCATTCCGAAATATGTACGAGGTCAAAATTAAAGTGTTACTAACGAAACAGATGAAACAAAGTTAGAGCAAATATGATGGCAATCACCATGCTCTCAGCCATTCACTTGTGGTGAAAGCTTTGAATTCACTTGAAATCAATTGTCACGGATATTATGGAACAGTTGGCATCTCTGCCGGTATCAGAGATGACGCCCTCCTGGAATATGCATGAGGAAAAAAAATTAAAATGGAATCACCAAACAGTTGAACCAAAGACTTTGTCATGAGAAAAAGCATGATAACAATAACAATTAGCATTCTTTAAAGAGAGAATATTTCATTCGGCTGTTAATACACATGTTAATTTCTTTTCATCATGCATGTTTCAGAAGATTGGCTTTTCTTCAATATATCAGTAGTCCATTTTTCATCTAGTCTTTTAGAAGTTGATTCCATTAAATTGTCTTAGATCACTTTGAAAACATTCTCATCACCATGCTTAAAAAATGGGTTTTAAAACATGTTCACGTAAAGTGTCTGTGATGCATTCAGTGAGGCCACGCGCTACTTCTCTCCAAGATAAAGCTTTGTATTTCCAAAGAGTTTACACAGTCTACATTGTAATCTTATACCACACCTTATGTATATCAGGTATTGGAATGAGGTTAGAATTGAAAAAAAGTCTCCTGTTCCTTGATTTTTATGCCTCCGCCACCGTAAGGTGGTGCCGGAGGCATTATGTTTTCGGGTTGTCTGTGCGTGCATCCGTGCGTGCGTCCGTGCGTGCGACCGTGCGTCCATCCGGACCTTGTTACCGCGATAAGTTCAGAACCGCTTGATGGAGTTTGACCAAACTTGGCTGAAGTATGTATAAGCATGTGAGGATGAAGTGATTAGATTTTGGAGTCAAAGGTCAAAGGTCACAGGGCAAAAAACTTGTAAAAAATCACCCAAAATAGTTTGTTACCGCAATAAGTTCAGAACTGCTGTACAGATTTTGACCAAACTTGGCTCAAGTATGTATAACCATGTGAGGATAAACTGATTAGATTTTGGGTTAGGTGGGTCAAAGGTCACAGGGCGATAAAACTTGTAAAAAATCACCCAAAATAGCTTGTTACCGCAATAAGTTCAGAACCCATAGACAGATTTTGACCGAACTTGGCTCAAGCATGTATAAACATGTGAGGATGAACTGATTAGATTTTGGTTTCAATGGGTCAAAGGTCAAAGGTAACAGAGCCAATAAACTTGTAAAAAATCACCAAAAATAGATTGTTATCGCAATAAGTTCAGAACTGCTGTACAGATTTTTGACCAAACGTGATTCAAGTATGTATAAGCATGTGAGGATAAACTGATTCGATTTTGGGTTCAATGGATCAAAGGTCAAAGGTCACAGGGCAAAAAAAAATGTAAAAATCCCCCAAAATAGCTTGTTACCGCAATAAGTTTGAACTGCACTGTACAGATTTTGACCAAACTTGACTCAAGTATGTATAAGCATGTGAGGATGAATTGATTAGATTTTGGGTTCAGTGGGTCAAAGGTCAAAGGTCACTGGGCAGAAAAACCTGATAAAGCTCATTATTGTTATAACTTATAACAGAAATATTGAAGCAATTTCTTTCAAACTTAGTGTATAGCTCAATTATGTATAAGCATGTGAGGAAGAACTGATGAGATTTTGGGTTCCCAGGGTCAAAGGTCGCAGTGCCAAAAATGTAAAAAATGTTTTTGATTTCTGATGGCATGGAACAAACAAGCCGTACATGTCTTTCTGATTGCGTGATGGCGGAGGCATAAATTTCGACCGTGCGCGGTCGAGGATTCATCTAATTCAATTTGCGAAAACTCATCTTTGTTCTGAACTAATTTTTTCTTACAATGACCATCATTAATAATCTTATGTATGATACTTTGTTCTATGTATTTGTATCATTTTTTAATGTTTTAACATGCACATGTTTAAAAAAAAAAGTGAAAAAATTATGTTTATTATGAAAACAAGAGTTATCAGCTTGAAAATCAACCAACTCTGCCCATCATCAAAATATCAATCTCTATGTAGGAATAGCATCAATCCCATACCATTCAAGATGATTCTATTGATTGATTTTCTTTTACTTCATGACATAATGAATTTAGGTGACATTTATTTAGGGGATATTAATTTGCATGGCATTAATATACATAAAACTTGTGTTCCATCTTTGGTTCCGCTAAAAGAAGCTGAATACATCTTCCAGAGAAGGAAGCGCATCATCCCGGTGATGATGGAGCAATACTACAGACCAGATGGTTGGCTGGGTATCATCCTTGGAGCAAAGTTCTAAATGGACTTCTCTGGAAAGCTTGCCATCGAGGAGGAGATGAATAAACTACTCAAAGAGGTTCAAGTCCATGCTGCAGAAGCCAAACTTGATGGTATCGGTATGTATCTTCAATAACAGTTTAGTTTTATGTTATAAAATAAAAATAAGTTATAGGTTTATATGATGTTGGAGGAAGTTTTAGTGGTAGAAGTTTATACGCATGCTGTAGGAGAAGTATTATTCCAAGAGACCTTTTTTATTGAGGAAGAGTGATTGCTGGAAATTCTTAAGTTAAATTCTGAATATCATTGGTAAATGTATGATTTTGGAATCACCCATATGCATTAATCAATATGCACATGAATTTATATTGTTTTTCTTTTCTTTTCGTATGGAGTTTGTTTGTCCAGCTCTCATTCTAAGCACATTTTCTCTAAGAGAGATATATATTCCACAGGTGATATATCACAATTACTTATTTCATTTAGAACTGTAAATACATTTGCTTTTGCACATTTTTTATATAGTTCATTCCCTTCAAATTCTTCTTTGCCAAGTTGTATTTGATGAATTTAATTCTGTAGTTTCATCTTTTTGTCTGGAAATGAAATATATGTTTGTTTATTTTTCAGATACTGATGATGGGGATGTCGTTGGTACAAGTATATCATTCCCGCTGGAGAGTGCAGGTACATCAATGAGAATGGAAAGTCTCGACTGGTCAGCATTGCAAGTCCAGGATTGGCTCGAAGAAAATGAGTTGCAGCAGTAAGTCAAATGTTTTATTTTGCATTTATGCACCTTAAGTGTTCTCATAGTTGTGAAGCAGTACTATTCGAGTGTTTGCCAGAGGTGATGCTTGAAAAAGAGGACATATTTTACAGGGAACAATTAGTAATGCATGATAAAACTGATTGATGGATTATTTGTCTTTCAACAGATAATAATAATGATAATATTAATATGCAGTACTTATATAGTGATAATTACTCAGAGATCTCTAAGGGCTCTACAATTCATGTAGTATTATTACCCTGGCTTTTGCATTAGCAGCTTATGAGGCACTAATGCACTTCAAGGAGTGTATTCCCACCAGGTATTCACCTCACCTTGGGCGAGTGCAGCACAAGGTGGATGAATTTCTTGCTGAAGGAAATTATCGCCATGATATAGTTGTTTTTGGATGTCTTAATCTCTTTCCACAGAGATATTTTTAATATTTGACTTTCTAAGTGATTTTTTGATGAATAATTATGAGATAGTTTTCCTCACAGCGTGAATCCAGTGATTGGTGAGTGCATTGACATATTTTACTCAATAAGCTTCATGACATGTTTTTTTTTCTTCATTTCTTATGGTTTGAGCCCATTGATACCTGAATTCAATGGCAAGCCACTCAGTAAGCCTTACGACAAGTTTTTAGTTTCTTTCTCCCTCTCTCGCTCAGTTTGAGACCTGCGTTGGCTGAATATAATGGCAGACTTCTCAATAAGCTGTATGAGATGAGGAAAGAAGCTCCAGACTTCTTCTACTCCAGCATCAAAGAAGACTTTGGTCTCAAGAAGCTCATTGACATCTTGAAATTCACAGATGCACTGGACTCACTGCTCAAGAATCAGCTCTAGCTCACCAGTCATTCAGCTGCAGACTTTTAAAGGGGAACCGTTCCCTGGGATAATTGTGCTTTCAATAGATTAAGAAAGGTGTGAAGAAGAAAATGTGAAAATTTAAGCAAGATTTTATATTTTTGTTTTAAAAAAAAAATGAAGTTTCAAGATAACATCACTGATGTGATGTCCTTTGATTGGGTTCCTTGAATTGGCGACTTTAGCAGAATTTGTGAAGTATTAGTGTATGACTATCCATTCTCTTTGTATATAATTTTTTCAAGAATTGATTAATATCAAATTCAGAATATACATTCAACATGATCCTTTCAAAATTACTTGCAGAATTGATTAGGGCATGTTACTCCCAAGAAAACAAGTCCATCATTTTGTGTGGTTTTCTGAACAGAGAGAAAATGCTTGGTTTTGGCTACAGAGTAGATGAAGTATTTTCAGTTGTTACACCACATGTTCTGTTTGAGTTGCAGACCCAAGGGGCCTCCATCAGAAGATATCACTGAAACTTTGAAATGTCAAAGTTTTGAATGGGTTTATCAGATTTTGTTTTCAAAATTTTTCACAGATTTCTTAATCTGTTTTACTGCACGATGAATCCAGGGATGAGTTCCCCTTGAAATGAAAATGCATTGTTCTGTCTTCAAAGTGATGTTTCACTAGAGGCTGAAGTAGTCGTAAGAAATATTTTATAATGTCAAGTGCAAAAAGCAATCTTCTAAATTTTTCTGACTTATCCTGAAAAAGATGATTTTGATACACAATTTTCTGGTTAATATGAAGGTAATATAGCCAGCAGATTTCCAATATATACAGTAAAATATCTCTTCTCTCTGAACCTTCCTGATTTCCCAATTGTAGGGGAAAATAGATGTTCAGTAAGCTATTGATGACATTCAAAATCTACCATGTAGTATCTCCAAATCCTCTATGATAAAAATAACCATTTCCTGGTCAATTTTGAAATAACATTGCCTGCTGAATTTCAATCTATCCTATAAAATTACATCTATATGTCTATGCATACTACACTATCTTTCATTATACTAAGGGAGAGAGCAAATAGCATATATGTGGATATGCCAACTGTTTAGTATATACATGAGGATAGAAATTAAGATGTGAATCACCAAACAACTGAAGCATACATTTGACCATGAGGGAGCTTGTTGACATTAAAGGGGAACTTCACCCAGACATTGATGTGCTGTCAGTGGGTGGTGAAAAATACAATGATCAAACTGAGAATTTGAGGAAAATCCGACAATCCGTTCAATAGTTATGAATTTTCAAAGTTTTGATTTCCATCCCTGATGGGCTCCTTAAATTGGCAACGTACATAAACAAAATGGCTGCTAACATAGAGAACTCTCCATTCACTTTGTACACAAAATTTCACATTTTGTTCCTTTTACAGAAAGGTAGATAAGAAATCCAGAAGATTCATCCAAAATGCATGCTGAATCATTATGTCCATATCATATTTGAAGAGGGAAGTAAAACTTTGTCTAATTTTCTTGAAAAAGAGGAAAATGTGAAATTTGTACAAAATGAATGGAGAGTTCTCCATGTTGGCAGCCATTTTGTTTGTGTAAGTTGCCAATTTAATTGTTAAAATTCACAACTTTTGAATGGATTGTCCGATTTGGCTCAAATTTTCACAGTTTGATCATTGTATTTTTCTCCACCCACTGAGAGAACATCAATGTCTGAGTGAAGTTCCCATTTAACCATTTACTTTTTCTCATGGAAAAATTAGGGATTAGGGTCAG
Organism: Temnopleurus reevesii; assembly: GCA_036244855.1. Taxonomy (NCBI): domain Eukaryota; kingdom Metazoa; phylum Echinodermata; class Echinoidea; order Temnopleuroida; family Temnopleuridae; genus Temnopleurus; species Temnopleurus reevesii. The sequence continues at coordinate 32,464 of BQKZ01000816.1, forward strand.
CTGATTGTTGAATCACATTTTAATTCATATCCTCATACAGTAAGTATATTCAGGGACAATGATAGAATTCTATTGCCATGTTCGATAGGGTAGTGTCTCCAGTTAGACAGTGTCAACAGTTAGACATGGGCAGTGTTTCACAAAGTTAAGAGAGATTTTAAAAACGATTTTCTTTCTATATAAGAAACACTTGATGTTATTTAGTTCATGAGAAACTTCACAGTTCCCCAAGTATTTTTTTTACCAACAACTAATCTTCGTTGAAATGGAGTTACGTCTTTGTGTCAAGAGGCTCTCAAAATGTAAAGTATATTTGAAAGCTTTACTAAACCATTGTTTCTTTAATTTTTGGTGCTTTTGAGATTTTATATACAGTGTGTTTTTTTATTATGAAATTATTTCTGAAATGATCATGATTTGCAATAAGTTTCATGTCATGTTGTGCTTTCATTAAACGGTAACTCCAGGCCAAAAACAACTTGGTTTGATTAAAAGCGCAAAAATTAGACGAACATATCAAAAAAAGTTTGAGCAAAATCGGACAATAAATAAGAAAGTTATGAATTTTTGAAGGGTTTTTAAAAATGATTTAAATAGTTATAATTTTAGCAAATTGGCAACTTTGCATCACGTGACATCAAATAGTGATGACGTAGGTGCGTCACTTCTCTACAATGGGCTTATTATATATCATTGCTTTTTAATCCGTCTTTTTAATCTTTAGAGAAAATTTTGTTGATGGATAATGTTCAACATATATCAAGCAATTATGTTCAAGAAATATATATATTCAAAATAAGTTTTATATGAAAGATGAAATGATAAATTATGGAATAAATATGATTTTAATAAACAATAAATAAGGAGAAGATTTATTCATATAAAGAATTGCTCTAATTAAGAGAATTTGAATATTTTCAACACTAATTTAATGACGTAATATGTTCCATCGATTTCAATGTTGCTATAAATTGATTGCATAGATATGAAAAATAATTTTGTCAATAATCATTTTCTTTTATATTATATTGTTTTTGTACAATTTATCATGTATGTTATTGTTTTTCAAATCACATTTTCTTTTTTTGTATCATTTTGGTAATTGTAAATCCAAAGAGCATTCCTTTACCATAATTTACAGTAGTAAACATTAGTTTGCTTCCGTGCAAACGTAATTATAACACAGAATACATATTTCGTATTAAACATATTGTTTATTAAAATCATATTCATTTATATAATTTTGTTATCTTTTGTTCGTAAACAATATTTCAGAAGGTATAATCAAGAATATAAATGTATATTCAACGAGATGAATTCCTTGAGAAAAGGAATTATTTTTTGCGCCCAATGGCATTTAAACAGAACATTAAAAAACAAAAAGATAATACACTCACTCTAGAGAAGTGACGAACCTACGTCATCAACACGTCATGTCACGTGACCTGTAGTTACAAATTGGCCAAAAATATAACTATTTTGAAAATCTTAAGATATTTTTCAAATATTCATAACTTTTTTATTTGTTGTCCGTTTTCGCTCAAACTTTTTTTCATCTGTTTGGCTGATTTTTGCGCTTTGAATCAGAGTAAGAAATTCTTGGTCCGGAGTCCTCCTTTAAGATAAATGTACCAATGTGGTTCTATCTTGATGTATTTTATGTTATGTTTTGGTGGTGTTTCGATGTCATTTACAAAACTATAATTTATAAAGATCTATTTTTATACTTTTCTATTGAAGCGAGAGTTGTACATAATGAAGTATTATGAAACTATTAGATGTGATTGATGTCATTGGTATGAATACCTAAGAACATCATATACTAGTTAGAATATTTGCAATTAAACCAAAAAGTGCAATCACTATTATATTGTATAACCTGTCATAGATTTACTGTTCCACTGAAAACTATTTTGCATCTATCAAAGAGTCTAGGTCATCAATTTATTCTACTCCAAATGTTTACTTTATAAAGAAGTATTATATCTCATCATTATCATATTGATGAGGAAAACGCCAATACTGAACACATTTTGATGTTCATTTTGCAATTGGTTTTCGATGTGCAAATTAGGTGTGTGTTAGAAATATATATTTTATATGTCGGTAAAACAGACAATTTATATCCAGAAATTACTCTAGAATGTAGGATTCTACTTTTGGCCAGTAATATGAATAACTATCCAACTGAAGACTTTTGTCCATTCCTTGATTGTTATTGTACATGCAAGACCTACTGACACATAATGAGTTACATTTATGCAACTTTACAAAATACTTTTATTAGACCCATATTGATTAGATTCAATGTGTTTTTTATTTATTTTTTTTAAATAGAATTTTAATAGTGCAATATATGTAATATGTAGATGCATCGGTATTATTTTCATGGCAGTCTTGTAGCAATCATTTTCAGAGTGCAATTCATACTGTTTGTAGAAGCATGGGCATTTTTTTAAAGTATTGTATAGGATGTGCTTGATGCAGTATTGCTGGCAATGTTCCATTTTAAAGAACACTTTTAGAAATTAATTTGCTGTACCTCACAGAAGTATGACATACCATTACTGCCTGCTTATCATTAGAATTATTTTGAGTTGTGTTGATTGCAGTGCTATGGTATTTAGAAATGTAGTCGAAGATATAAACATTCACAATATGAGATTTAAAAGAAATTGCTTGTTTATAATGCTTCAAGCAGGCAGACTGTTTGTCGTGAGGGAAAATGTGATCAGATGTGCAGGAGAAGAAAATTAACACGAGCATTAATTTCTTTTTGCGACAGAGAAATGTAGACCAGTGGTAACTACAGGAAAAATTGTAGTATGTCATCTCTCTTCAATGTAATGAAAACCTCCCAAGAGAACAAAATTTCTAGTTTCGTTATAGTCATCCAAAGGCACCAAGTTATTGATTTCTTTCGATAGATGAATTAACATTTAGAATTGAATTTCTTTTTTTTTAAATTTCAATATAGCATGCCTTCTCTAAATATGCAATTATTTGGGAGCAATTTTGCTGCAATTTCCTTTGCATATGATGTAGATTTATATATGGGTAAATCATTATGTAGTTGTCAATATTTGTTTAAAAATACTGAAGCATAAAGGATGTGTGTGTGTGCACCGGCCAGTAATCAGTGAATCTCTTTGACAATGTTGTAGTTACTGAAATTTATCATATAGACTGTACGACTCTTCGAAGCAAAGCAACAATCTTATTTGGCTTTGACAAAAAGAAAGGCAAGTCTTCAAAGTCATATTCCTTGGTACATTACAATTTGTTGGATTTACAAGAAATTTTAATTTCGAGAGGTAAATTACACGTTTTGCATACATAGAAAAAAAAAGGTATTTTGATTTTGCAAATTATTCAACTAAGAGGAGATATAATTTGGCAGATCTGGCTGTATTTCTGTTATTTGCATGGGCCATAATAATGTTTTAATTTGCAAGTCGGCCATGAACTCAAAGGTCAGAATTCACAAAGATGGTTTATTTTGTTTCACACGCCAGGATGTATGTAAACCATAATTATGGACTAAAATAAACCATAATTATTGACTAAAATAAACAATTTGTGTGAATTTTGGCCAAAGTGACATTACTGTTTTTTTATTTATGCTTTTATTGACTGCCTGGAAGAATTGATTGTCATGATTTACACAGATAGTAATGCTAGAACAAGTGCAATAGAAACGTGACAAATATTTTGATGATACGGTTTTATTATTTAAACATTTTATTCAAAACAATTTTATAATACATTGGGACAGACAGTGAAATATTCAGTGCGATTCAATTACATACAAGTTGCTTGGTTAAGTAGTGCTAATTTCTGTAATGTGATTACTAACGACCGAAGATCCAAAGAGTAGACATTTCAAACAAAATGTGCATAGTATGGAAATTATTATAATTATTAACATAATTATCAAATATTACAGTAATTTATATGAATATTTCTCGATTTTTATATATTTTGTCAATTTTCATGGTTACCAAAGGGTATATGTATATGAATTCTTTACATGTTAGTTCCTTTTTAATTACCTTGACTAACGGAGGTTTCAGAACACGTAATCTTGAATGAGATGCAGTAAAAATAATCATTGCTAAGATATAATGTACATCCATAATAACACTTCATTTACTGATATTTACCTTGCCAATTTGAGGTGGAAGATATAAACTAGTTAAAGCAATCTCTGTAAATGCACCTTTCACAATTTTACATCTGAATACATTGGTAATAAATGGTATGAGGAAGACTACTTGACCGTTATTGCTTTAGTCATTCACGAATCATTGGTAACTAGACTTACAATGCAGGTGAGAATTCTTTTCTTACATGTCATTACAGTGGAATCACTGGAACTGTGTTTATTCTGAGCTTTGTATTAATGGCATGCAGGCAAAAATTCTGACGTGTCATTGTGTGATGTGGAAGCATAAGCTTGTATGTTCAGCAATGTGTAAGAAGATGAAAATTTCTCTTTCAATCATAATTTTGCATATTCAAGTGGGAATGGTGTCCAAACTATTATAGCTCGTGCAAAATACAAAGGGGAGGTGGATTCAGTCCCCCCCCCCCCAACAGTCTTTGGGTATATGAAATACTTAAGAAATTGTTAAAGCAACTGTCCCCAGGATACGTGTACTTCAGCGATAGCCAGTCATAAAATACTGCAAACACATTTCCTGATGCTACACTGTATAAAAACATAAGAATTTTGCCTCAACCATGATTAACACTTATACACAATGAGGAATAAAATATGAAGAAAAGACAATATCCATTCAGTAATGAAAGGAGAAGACATTCACAAATTTTCTACAATCAAGACCAGCTCAATTGTTATTACAATTACATGAAACAATGAATAACATTTAACATTTTAACGGCACAGACAGTGGCACAAGTCATAAACATTTTTAAAATACATAGACACAACTCATTTCTGTTTAAATTTACCCTAATTCCATAAAGATCATTTATGACACATACATGTATTCATATTGGAAGATAAGAATTGAATCACGATCCAAACCTATGAAGCAAATTACATAATAGGTAATGTCAATAAGAATATTTTATATTACATATTTAGAAACTTATTTTTCAATTTAGAATGCCTTACATGTAAAAGTAAATGAGTTTGAAAACTGATCTTTAAGACCTCTGATTCCAAGATGGACCATTTGGACAATACCCTTGATCAATAAGCGAACCAATGCCAAAACTTTCAGTACACAATGTTAATATGTGATCTTAAAACTAATACTGCAATTGAAAATTTAATTATGAGGGTAGAAAATGAGCATTTAACAAGTCATATCCCATTATTTCCTGAAATAAAGTTTGAGAGCACGAATGCATCTATTCTATGTCTTTGATATTTACATTGACCTCAACACAATCTCAGATAGACAAAGCATTTCTTTTCTGTTTTCAAAATACATTAATATTACTTCATAACAAAATAAACTTTTCTGTCCCAAGGAAATGTAATTAGCTAACAATGAATTCAAAGAGGGTGTCACAGCTTATTTGACTCACCTGAATCTGAACAAAACATGAATATTGGAAGTGTCACACGACATTCAAAAAGCTCTAAAATTATCAATTGTGATTACGGGCCTTGAAATAGAATTTCAGGACATTATGGCCATTTGATGAAGGGCATTTTTCTGCCAAGGCTGAACAATAGAGAACTATAATAAATAAAATGAGGGCCGTATAACTATTAAATCGGGCACCATAGAATCAAGTGGACCAAAGCTATTTCAAGGCCTGACGTAATCTCAATTAAGTTTCAGCAAAACTTCATTTTTAGACATGACTTGCAACTTGTTTAGTTCTACATCTTGGTGAACCCACTCTAGGATTATCAAAACCCATAATCACCAAACAAACCCCATGTCTTCAGTGAGTGGGAGATCGAATGTCCATACCAAAAGGAGAGGGCATCTTCCTCAGCCAAGGACTGTTTCTTCTGTAACCAAAGTTGCCATGGTAACCAAAGATAGGCTTGACATCTTGCATGAAATGGGCGTGGCCATTTACTTGATCCTTACAGTGTCCAGCTGTAGAGTCAGAGAAAAGAAAAGGAGACAATTAAAGTGGTGGTCTGGAAAAACAAAAAAAGGCACTGCTTAAAATATCCAGTAATTCAAAGTATTTAAATTTAAGTATAAACATAATTCTCAACTACATTCCAATATACACCATACTTGATTGATTTTGTATTTATATGTAACACATCATATCACATGCTTTGACATTAATGTGCTCGGAAATGTTAATAACAATGCCAAAATATTTTTTAAATGAAGCTCATTCCAGCAAGTTGAAAAGCCCCAATTATTATCCACATTTAGTGTTCTTTTTTATGTTTTTTCTCCTTCATTTTTTCTGTGGTACAGAACGTTATTGCCCATACATTTCTTATGTCTTGTGAAAGAAATATTTTTTTTTAAATATTCATGAACTCTCCACAAATTCATATTCAGTTATACTCAAACCCATTATAACGAGGTCCTTGGGACCAGGAAAATCATCTATTATATCAAAATCTTGTTATATCAGGGCCAAAATAAATAAAATACAGAGAGATGGGACCAGGAAAACTACCTTGTTATAACGAGGTTGGACTGTATATTCTTTTTCAAAATGGACAAGTTGACAGTTCAAAGATGCCGGATCTTACAGAGTACATGTAACAGTTGTATCCAACAACTTTGCAATGTCAATTTACCATTTTGAAAAATACATCAAACCAACAATCATAGATATACTTTTAGAGTGTACATGTATATAGTTCGATGTCATTTAATTTCTGCCCAAGTCGATAAAAGTTTACTTCTTCAATTTTTCGACCAGGTTGTAAAATGTAAAAAGACAAAATTTCAGATTGAAAAAGTTAACGTTTATTAATTTGGGCAGAAAGTTAGATGACATAAAACTAGAGTGTATAGTGAAAGCATATTTGTTCCGTACCTTTGGCAGCTCCAGGTGCCTGGTTGCGTGCGTGGAGGTATTTGTATCCCGCCCCTGACTCGATGAATCTATCGATGACGGGCCCATCAATTGATGTGCCTCCTTTGTCCTGCAAAAATAACAAATATAGATCATACACAATTAGTACTTAGTACTAGTATTTATTTACTTACATTTCTTCAAGAGAAGACATATCAAAATGTTATTCAAGTTGTCTACAGGTATTTTTGCCCTATTGCTGTTATCCTATTTTCCCTTGTCAAATTAATTCATAAATTGTGTAGCTTTCTTAATGGTAAAACTTATAGCAAAATACAATACCAAAATCCAAGAATATTTTAATATATACTATAGTTTTCAACTTATGTCACCATAATAAATGTTGTATACATAATGTCCCATACCTTGATAAACACATTTGAACTTGAAACTATGCAGGTTCGCAGTTGGTAACGATAACGTTAATTTCTTTAGGGAAAGATACATGATAAAGTCCGCCCTTTTGACTACGAAACATATATATGATCATCATCCCTGAGCATACAATCTATTATATTACGGATGAATTAATATTACCTGTCCTGTTTTCCTCAAAGTTGTGCTAACTTGATCTCTGGTGAAATACACATTAACATGTTTGTCCTTTTGTGAATTATACCCCGGAATAGCTGGTCCAAGTTTGGGTTGTGCCATCGAATAATCTTTGGCTATCGTGTCTACCGCAATACAATCCAGTAAAAAGTTCTTTTCTAACTTCTCAAATTCTTCCACCGAAGGGGTGGGTGGGCCACGAGGTGGTTTCTTCATCTTTTTGGTCGAAGAATCAGGCATTTTGCTGTATTTTATGCTGCTTTTAGACGATCAAAATAAATTATAATCTCATCCACCACAATTTCTCGTGTTCAGGGCCGCGCGGAGAGTACACTGTTTACAACAAGCGTGCCGTAAACATTTATTTCGCTACCAAGCGGCTTTCGATCCACCTGTACACTACGCTGACCGCACGTCGCCTAGCAACAAATAATTGATTGGCCCGACTGCCCTGCTTCCGCATAGAGCGCCATCTCCAACCAGTAAAAACTTATTGTGGGGGAAATAAATATTTTGAAGGAAAATGCACTTTCAAATTTTCTGAAAGAACGTTCTTAACCGAAAGCATGCGTTTCAGAAAGTATTATTCCGTCACACGTTCCATATCCTTAGGTAAATAAAGTCACAATTATGTGAGTAGGAGTGCAAGACTTTATAATTGTACAGAATTTAAATTTTAACTTGGTAATGTGATAGTTTTTGAACGCGCAGAGTTTTACAAACGCGCTAGGAGGAAAGTTGATAAAAAGTGGCTTTAAATTTTGTTACTTGACACCCCTTCGTTAAAAAATTATTAAAATTTCTACAGGAAGTTACTTTATTTGGTTGTGTTTTATTTTAGTTTAATAGGGACTTTCTCGTTAGTTTTTTTTATTCCCGTTGGTGGAGGCCATTGCGAATCTATTTTCAGTTTTTGTGACAATGTTTCATTGAAGGAATAACGCCAAAAAATATGCCTACCATGTAACTGAACGTTTTCTCCCGGGTGTGGCCGTTCTTGGTGATAAGTTCCAATCTCTCTTCGTAGCTTTTGGAGTTTTCAACAGTGTCAGATCTAACACTGCTTTCACCCTTGGCTTTCTGAAGTAACCTGAAGCATGTTTATCGTTCAGTGCATCGTAGGATTTTATCAGCGGTTTTCTNACGCTGGCAGCCGGAGCTGTCAGCGTCGCCCAGCTGAGGTCGTAGCGGAGTGGCCGGTCGACAGTGTAGCAGCACCACGCTGGCAGCCGGAGCTGTCAGCGTCGCCCAGCTGAGATCGTAGCGGAGTGGCTGGTCGTCAGTGTAGCAGGTTGGTGACGCCGGCACCGGATTATCAGCAGCGGTCATATACTTTGACCTGACGGACGGGGAGCGCGGCCAGACACGGTGCGGCATCCTGACAAGATAACCGTGTCAGCCGCAGTGGCGAACCGTGGTCGTCACAATAGTTTATTTCGTGTTTGATGTGCTTGGTTTCAAAAGTTATGTAAGGAAGCTGATTAATTTAAATGAATTTGCTTTGTATTTGGGTATGTCAATAACATTTGTTTTTTTAAAAAAGAAATAGAATTGTTTGAAAAGAAATAGCAAAATTAAACTTGCAGGTTACCACATTTTTATTTGCGCAAAACACACGGAAAAAAATCTTTAATTTGCACCGGGCGGGGAGCAGCCCCTTTTTTCAGTAAATACGTGAGAGCCTATGCGTATCCACAGCACCTCATGTGGCAGAACCCACTTTTCAAATCGTGCCGCAGATACAAAGTCCATAGATGAAGCCTTTACAACCAAATTCACATTCATTGTCCAGATATTACAGACTTTGGCGGGAGTTCCCTCTTCAACCCAATTGTGAAAAAAAAAATATATTACTCTCCCTCTTTACTATAAAAATATCTCTGTCCTCTTAAATCGATCGAGATGTGAGAAATTTACCAAAATGTTGCCATTCCGTGGCCTTCCATGATGACAGAGAGAAGAAGAAGAAGAAGAAAAGAAAGAAGGAGAAGAAGAAAGAGAAGGATACGAATAACCGGGGGATTTAGGGGTGCAACACCCCAGAATTACATATTCATATTCTATTTAATCTCTTTTTCCTCTTTAACATAAACTTAAGTGAAATTCTGATTAAAAAAAAATTATTTCACAGCACAAACATTTGAGTTGGCCAAAATGAACAGCGTTCAGATGAGTAGAATCCACCCCAACGCTTTAGCGCGCCAATAATTTTTTTTTTTGGGGGGGGGGGGGGGGGGGGTGGGAGTTGTGTCGCCACAACTGAAACGCGTTCCGATTCATATACCGTACCTGGTTTGTAGCGTATACGCTATCGACCACAAAATTATTTTCTCTCTGCTTCAATCCCCCATCTGATTGTGATCTAAGAGTCCGTTGTCGAGCTGAGAGTGAACATCGAGTTGGTGATCGACTCTGTCGAGTTGGAATGAGAGGCGTGAATGGACGAATCGGGTCAGGTTGCCAGATGTTGGGCAGGTACTGAAAGAATCAGAAAAGGGGCAAAAGGTCTTCAAAATGAAAATTAAATGGTCAGGTAAAAATGTTAGTGGAGCACTTCTTGAAATTCCACAAATAAGAACAGATCTATAATTGTATTTTCGAAAAGTTAGTAAAAATCACCATTCCAATGCTTCTTGTATTCGGAATTGAACCCAGTAAACACGATAAACCCGTTTTCAAAGCTGTTGTTTTTATTTGGTTACGCACGTTTCTGGTAGGGGGGGGGGGCTACGTTGATAAAATGAGGACTGTGATAGACACCAATTTTTACGGACAGAGAGTGCACCCTGCAATCCCTTTTGTTTTCTATTTTTCACGTTTTTTACAAACTATATAAGAAATTATGGTGCACTTTTTCACCCGAGGCTTAGGGATGTAGCCACTGGATAGCAGCACCCTATAGGGTGACGATCATGCACCTAAACCAAAAAGAGTGCGGGTGAACCCCTTAGAATACAAAATTTCTTATTGTATCGCAAGATATGAGCGTGCATGATCTATGACTACAGACCCTTGTATAAATGCATTATGTGCATTGTAAAACTGACGGTAGTATGGGGGCCAGCGGATAAATGTTTTAGTAGACGTGAATCAAGTGTGCCAGGGGCTTCAAAAAATTCAACGACAGCAAGGTCTCGAGTAACGGAGCTATTACCATTGGTAATGATCGTTATCAAAATTGATTGTAACTAAAGTAAAGTTTTCTATATGAATACAAAGAAACTCCGACTAAGCAACAATTCATATTGTATCCTATTAACTGCATGTCAAGTATTTAATATCTGTGTTAGTGAAAATGTATACTATTATATGATTTTTAGATACCTAAAGATTACCCACAAGTCGTAAAAACGATATCGAATTATTAAAGAAAATAATGATAATAATATGTTGATTTACAGTCGCAGAAATTGATTGACGTTGCCCCAACAAAGAGTGCCTTTGACAAATTGATTGCTATTCAGATATGAAATAAACGAATCATTGATCACATTATCACTTCCTTATTGATATTTTTAGTTCTATATGAAAAACAAAACCCCAAACAAACAAACAAAACAACATATTTACAAAACTAAAGCTACCCCCTCCCCCCCCCCCCCCCCAAAAAAAAGAAGGCGCCACAGTACACATCAAAGCTGTCATGGTGACAACCTCGACATACAGAAGTCAAAATTTTGCAAACAGTCAAACATTCGAGTTGACATGATAATAAAAACCTCAAGTCAAACATCATCTAAAATATTTTCTCATTTGAGTCCTGTCATCTTTATGACCAACACATTTATCTTTACAATGCCACTCGAGTAATACCTGCTAAAATCTATAGATATTTCGTTTGGCTACAACTTAAAGCTGTGAATCTTTTGTATCGCTAATGCATTGGCAAACTCATCGATGAAAATCAGTTTGTTTTACTAATCTCTCCGTCAACAAGCGAAGGTGTTAAAAAGTGTCTATTATCTGTCAGCCACTCAACTTTTGTTTGAGAATGTTTGTTTGGAGTAGGAAATGTAGGTGGGCATCATCTGTTCCTGATATTTCTTGTATTGACAGAGATACATTGTGTTCAGATGGTTCGCTTTACTTTTAGTTATAATTTGTGGCAGAAGAGCAGCACTCCAGAAAACGACGCCATTATCATTATTTATAAAGACTTTGGTTGGTTGAAACTTTACAAAAACTTAGTTTCAATCATGAGAAATAATTGCATCCCTTTGATCTAACCCCATTTTAAATAAATCTAAATATGCATGATACACTGTATGTTACAAAAAAAAAGTCTCAGGCTATGTTTCATACCGGTATATAAACTCAATGAAATTAGATTAAAATGTTGCTGGCGACAAATACGCCTATTTGGTTCCCGGAATGATGGAGTATATCTCGACAGAAAAAAAAAAGAAACAAATGACAGGGATAACTTCAACTGAACATCGTCTTAATATTTTTCACATCCCAATGATTTTTTAGGCGTATAAATCAAATAAACAGGATATTATTGTCTTTCTAGGATTCCTTTCCCTTTCAACAATTACCATGCAAAATGTCGGTACATCAGCCTCCAACCAGCCAATATTATTAATCCCTTTCCGGAAAAAAAAATATGCCCTAATAGATTTTGTTGTGGGTTATTAATTACTCTATCTTAATTTATGAAACAATATCTTATTTAAATCATGACCAGATAACGAACCTACTGAAATTGTAATATACCGTAAACGAGGAAAGCCTCGAATGTATAGATTTTCAGTCTACATTCAGAAAAGAAATTTATAAATCCCCTTAAATATGAAATAGAAAACGTGGTACAGATCGTAGGATAAATAAAGACAGCAAATTATGTTATAACAATCATTTCGTAAATTTGATTGTGCTTTTGTCTACGAATCTCTTTCTTTTTGTGCTACCAGAGGCCCTCGGATAGTTTATGTGTTAATTTTTAAATATCTCACTCACTCGACCCAGGAAGAGCAAAATGTGGCCGTGCCCTGTGGGGGCATGATAATTGTATCCTTGCACTGCATACATTATTAAAGACACTGCATTCGTATCCGTAGAACATTGATAGACAGATAATAAGTTGATATTGATTCTATCAATTGTCTTTTTTCCATTGAAATGATTCGATCCATTTGACTGCCATTGTTTGAATCTTCAAACCACCTTGAAAGTCATCATTGCATTTGTCAACATGGACCATTGTCTACGGGTATTTAATTTTCGACCTACACACTTGACGTTTGTGTAATAATAAAGTAGTCAAACGATCATATATCCTCAAGTAAAATACAGTGAATACTTTCAATAAAACTGTCCTTTGATTTTGCCCCTCTTAACAAAATTTCAATCATAATATTTTATTTACAGATAAGATGAAATTTCCAGTTTAGTTATAGTAAGTTGAACTTTACTCATTAAATGTTGGTTGCGATATCATCAAACACATTCATAAAATAAAAAAAAATATTCAAATCTATCTAACTCTCAAAATCTAAATTCTGATAGTTGATTGTTTCCCGTTTAAAAGTAATGATAATACAATCGTAATAGATCATATTATGTTACAGAAACCGCAAACTTATAATAAGGATGGAATCTTACCTCTGGCCCCAGTGTCTTTCCAATGACACCTCTGACCATGGGCGAATGAAAGTAATGACTGGCATGGGGGTCGAGCAGGGCATCGTACTTCGGGATAATGTCGGCTGACCATTTATATCGAACCTTCTCGACATGGATGCAGTCGAGTAAGAAGCCTTCCTCCATGGCTCGTAGCTTGGCGGGTGAGGGGTCTTCTTGGATGCCTCGCTGGAGTCGATCACGGTTCCATAGAGGAGAGTGAGAGATAACATGGGGGTGCATGGTCATCATCATCATCGATCTGTACCTGCTCGTGAATAGACGTGATAATGGACAAAAGGTATTGTCTTCTAATCATTATGACCTTCGTATTCTCACTTCCCCCTCTCTCACCCCCTCTCTCTCTCTCTGTCTACCTGTCTGTCTGTCTGTCTCTCTCTCTCCCTCTCTCTCCCTCTCTCTTTCTCCCCCCTCAATCCCTCTCTCTGTTACAATTTCCCTCACTTCCCTTCCTTCTATACCTAAAGCTCTTTCTTTCTGACCCCCTTCAGAAAAGAGTGAATTAAGCCAACAATGAGTGAAATTCGATTGTATTGGGGGCGAAAATTTATTCAACCCCCTTTTCTTATTAATTTCCTTGGTCACTTCAAGATCTTTTAATTATATTGTGGTCATCCGAAAAACAGATTGAAATCCAAGTACGCATTCTCTTATATTAAAAAGAGAATATGAAAATGAATTAGAAATTAGTTAAGCTTTTACTGATTTAAAGTTGTAAAGTTATTTTAGAAGAAGTACTCGAATTTCAATCCGTATCACTCCTTTTATTATTAATGTTCCCTTTTCACGTGCATGAGGAATGAGGTTTAAAAAGTTTAAAAGTGCAGCTTCACCAAATATTTAGATGTATATATTTACCCCCCCCCCCCTAATAATGATAATAATAATAATCCCAGTTGGCCAGATGGTATCCATGTGTATTGTTTTATAGAGTTAGAAATGTATTTTCTTAATTCATTCATCGAACAAATTTATCCATGAAACATTTGCGATATAATGTCCATATTTTATTCGAACAGATAATTCGTCCTTGCATCGACAAAGCAAGGGTGCCAAAGTTTATTGTTGCATAAAAACTTAGGAAACCGACATAGCAACAATCTAAAAATTGTATCAAATGAATTTTTATTCCAAAAAAGAAGGGGAAATAAAATTAAGAAAGAGTTAAAGAAGAAGAAGGAGAATATAAAAATACTTGAAGAAGAAAAAAAAAAAAAAACTAAGAAGAAAACGAAGAACGAAAGGGGAAATAAGATAGAGAAGAAGAATAAGAAGGAAGAAACGATGATGACGACGGTGATGATGTTGAAAATAATGATGATGAGGAGGAAGAGGAGGGGGAGGAGCCAGGAGGAGGAGGAGGAGAATGAGGATGGCGATAATGAGAATGATGATAATGATGATGATGATGACGATGATGATGATAATGACGACAACGATGATAATGACAATGATGATAATGATGAATATGATGATGAATATGAAGTAGAAGATGATGAGGGTGATGATGACGATTATTATTTCAAGAAGAAGACGAAAAAGTCGATAATGAAAAAAACCCCCAAAGAATAAAAAGAAAGAGACGTTAGAAAAGAAAACGACTTCAAAGAAGACAAATACAAAAGAGGTGATAAACACGAACCACAAAATCACTTACCTGTGCTCAAATTCTCCCTCAGTACCCCTGCATCGGTTGAATTACAATCAATATAAATTTCAAGATACTTTTTGATCCGTTATCTAACTTTCCTTTTTAATGTAACAACTTTTCTCTCAAGCAGTGTTTTCTGAATGAAGAGATGGGGGGTTATTCTCTTAGTTTTGTTCATCTTTAAGTAAATATTTTCAGAGCAACCTTTATTTACCGAGGTCTTATGGACACGTGACATCATAATCTGCGATACGATTGGTGAACAGCCTCTCCAGGATTATCCAATAAGATTTTCCGCTGGCCGTAATTAAAAAGATAATCACTTACGTTGTAACATGGAACATTACAAGAATGATTTCGCATCATGATTTGATTGTTCTGTTATTGTTGTTTGTTGTTAGAAAGATGATTTACATGCTGTTCTGTGATTAAAAATCAATGAATGAAAAAAGAAGAAAACTATAAACATGAGAACGTTTTACCGAAGGGGCAGTTGTATTTGTGTACATATAAAGGAGTTATTGAAGAATATATCTTTTTTGGAGGGGGGGGGGGAGCTCAAATCTTGCCTTTGAGGCGCAAAATTGCACCCCTTTTCAATGTCTAATGCCAATGGATGGTTGTATAACTTTATCAGACATTCAAACTTTCCCTAAAGTGAAAGATCAATTTATGAAAAAGTTTATAGATTCATGTTATAATGAGTGAAGTATCAAAGAAAGACTTCATTTGATAAAACAAATAGGACAGTCGCTATAGCTTTGAAAGTGGAAGTGGGTAGGTTCGCAATCCTCTGCACCCATGCAGTTCATCTTCTGTCGTGCAGTACGTCCCTGTTAAGATTTAGCGAAAATTCATCTTATTCTCAGTCTCTTTAACAGTTGTTTTTTTTATGCTGCAGGTTGCATCGCATTTTTTGCGAAGTTTTGCACCCTTTTTGCTATCTTTCGTGCAAAATGTGCTTGTTGATATACAATAAGATTTGTGTGAAAATAGACTGAACTGAACTGTGTCATTCATTTTCTCGACTTATTGTGCATCAATTTGTTTCTGCACATACCGATACAAAACAAACTTTGATATTCTGTCGAGAATTGAATGTTGACATCATTATTGGGTCAAAATTCTGGGTACATACGCTAACATTTTGCAGGCCTGTGAGGTGCAATGTTGGACAATGTGCACCCTTTGTCAACTTCAATGCTATTTTATTCTTTCTA
>BQKZ01000816.1:49895-82200 GCA_036244855.1 Temnopleurus reevesii
CCTTACAGGCCAAAGCTATTGCAGTCAACGATTCTCTTCAGGTTGTCTTGGAAACCAGTGTTAACTTTGATCATGACTTGCCTGAATTCAGGTATGTATAAAGTTACAATAATTTTTTTAAATTTTATTTCACCTATCATAAATAAAAATAATACACTTATTATTGAAGTACAAAAGTTTCACACAAATTTGAGAAAAAGATTGCATCAAAGTCAGATTTTTATCTCTAAAGGTAAAGATATACAATGATGCGTTGGCTTCAAATCTAACTAACATCTTCATCTAATCTGTCATCAGGATAAGGACCCCCTAACAATTATTTGGTTGCCATCAAATGCAATATGAAAACAAAAGGTTCAAGCTATGTCATTTGAAGGAATCTAGATGTAGAGGCCCTGCAAGGCCCCAGCTATTTCCTTTGAATCATGATGAACCAGTAGTGTTACAAATCATTTCATTTTATCTAGTGACTAATGACAATTTACAGTATGTAAGTAGGAGGATACTATTTTGAAAGTGAGTCTTATACGGCTGAAAAGATGCATTAAGAAACCTTGAATAATGCATGTACTATGAAATTCTACCAATATTTACGATCCAAAAGTAGGTAGAAACTAATGTGGAAACTAATTTCTAGGTTACAATCATTTGTCATGATAGCAGCGGTCCTAAGCTTTTGAAATGTACAACTGGCCATAATATACATGAACATAGGAAACGTCTTTGTAAAATGATAAAAAGATTATGATAAAATTATAGCAATCAATATAATATTACATTTGTTATAAATAAGTCAATTTTAAAAATGTTGATATTAAGCTTGAACTATATACAGACTATGTACATGTAATCCAATATTTTCTAAGTTTACATACATGTACTCTTATACTCTTGTATATACCTGTGGTTTTGTTTGACATCTTCCAGGACAGAGGGTGGTGCACACATCCATGATGACCAGTTGACCGTCGTCTCTCCCACTATCATGTGGGTCACAGTAATGGACATTCTACTGGAGCCGTCTTTAACAAAAAAATATTTTATATCAGTTTTGCATTCTCTTATTCCTGTGGTTTTGTTTTGTTTATTCCAGGACAGAGGGCGGTGCACACATCCTTGATGACCAGTTGACCGTTACCTCTCCCACTATCATGTGGGTCAAGGCTGTGGACATTTTACTGGAGCCTTTTTAATGAGAAATATTTGATATTGGGTTTGCATACTCTTATAACTATGGTTTTGTTTTGTTTATTCCAGGACCGAAGGCGGTGCACACATCCATGATGACCAGTTGACCGTTACCTCTCCCACTATCATGTGGGTCAAGTCTGTGGACATTCTACTGGAGCCCTTTTTAATGAAAAATATTTGATATCGGGTTTGCATACTATTATACCTCTGATTTTGTTTGGTATATTTCAGGACAGAGGGCGGTGCACACATCCATGATGACCAGTTGACTGTTACCTCTCCCACTATCATGTGGGTCAAGGCTATGGACATACTACTGGACAGACTCAAGGCAAACAAACTGGACTTTAGCAAAATAGCTGCTTTGTCAGGTACAGGACAGGTGAGTATGAGCAAGAAAACAACCTTGTTTTATGTCTGAACAATTAACTTTACATTTGATCATGAAATTAGCATTGAGTAGTAATCAATGATGAGGCAAGCTGCTCTTCTTCCAATCTTGTGTCAGAGAGCTCCGATCTATGTTTTGGATGCAGGGCTTGGGACTAGGGATTAAAATTTGTCAGTCTTATGTGGTGTAATGCTGTGTAGGGGAATAATGGTCCCCTCTTAATCAACATTTTGCTGCGCCATACCACCAATTTTGTTTTTGCTCAGTGTGATAATGACTTTTTCCTTTCAAATCTCACGCAAATTTTGAGACCGAAATTGCAACAACTGCATATGCAGTCTTAATGTTACGACTGCTTGAAAATCAGTTCCAAAAAGAGCCTGGTAGAATAAGGGTTAAACTGACATGCAAGCGATTTGCTACTCATCACAAATTACCCAAGAGCTGTTTATTATAAGTTACAAGTTACTGAGATCAGCTAATAAAATACTGTTTTTATTTTGATAGCAACATGGCAGTGTCTTCTGGAAGAATGGCTCAAGGGATGTCTTGAAGAGACTGCAATCAGATAAATTGTTACATGAACAACTCAAGGTATGATTAACCCATTGACTACTGGAATCATGTAGTTTCTGCACAAAGTCTATGGGATTACAGAACTCAGTACTTAGCCACTGAGTGAATCTAGTAATTTATCATATATTCTTAAATTAACAATCAAAGGTACAATGAATCTTGTAGACTGTGATATATGTATACTATCACATGACCATTGTCGTGTCATAGTTTATGTGTTGTAGATCTGTGTATTGTAGATTATAAAAGGGTGACCAAGATGTAATCTGACTTCCTTTGTACGTGCAGCGAAGGCAGATAGGCACAATCAGTAGTGGAATTACTTTTGTATTTTTTTAATTACATTCCAAGGGAATTTTGACTCTTACTTTTGCTGAGTTGCTTGAATGTGTTATGACATCACAGGCATATTCAATGATAACATAGTCATAAGCAATGTTTAGAACATTTTTAAAGGATAAGGATTCCTCTATAGGACCCCCTTCAGTATAATATTTTGACCACATTATACCCTTTTACATATAAATTTGATGCACCTCATTCAGGTTGTAATTATCCATCAACACTTTTATTGTGTAGGATTCATTTGCCGTGAATGATTCTCCTATCTGGATGGACTCGAGCACAGCTGCACAGTGTAAAAACCTTGAAGATCGACTAGGTGGAGCTCAGAATGTTGCCAATATCACTGGTTCAAGAGCTTATGAGGTATGATGTAATTTATTCATGCAATAATTATTAATATCTATATAGCAAAAAAAAAATTCAGACATTTCTAGACCTGGTTTTTTTAAAGCTCTGAATGACTGTGCACACATCTAGTGTCAATATCCTGTACTCCATTATGATGTTGACAAGTTATTACCTGAGAAAGAACACTAGTCAAGCTTTATAAAACATAGCCTAGCTTGGTGTTGTTCCAAATTACAAAAAACCTCAAGAACGACCATTGTCGGTTCGTGTGTTCAATGGTTTAAGTCTTTTTTTAGGTCTTTCTAAGCTTTGACAATGACTTTTTGAAACACTACCCAGTTGTGTTTTACTGAACCGTGTGTAAAGTTATGACTGACTTAAAGAGAAGTAGCTAAGTTTGAATGGCCAGTTGCACCATGATTTTCATGTGTGCCTATTGCCAAAGCTGCCTCTTATAGCATGCTTTATGAGTTACCATGTAGCCTAACAAAATGCTCACAGCATTATTATCCGATCACAGGCTGGATTCATAGCAAGACGCCTAACAAGACGCACGCAGCTTAATAAACCACAAGACAGTTGCTTCCTACATACACCCAAATACCGCCTGGATGAGAATCTTGACCCTGTGATTAAATCCTGAGGACGTATCCACGAAACCATAACAGTTCCATGTCAATACCCAATTACAACATTCTCTGTATTTCTCTGGCACACAATGGCAAATTCGAGAAAATTTACAATTTGCTGTGTAATTCAATTACCAGTATATATTTTGTCATCATGTGATTATTGAGTATTGCCTGCTAAATTTGACTTTCTGTTTTTGTTTTGACAGAGATTTACTGGAAACCAGATAGCCAAGGTGTATCAGACTCAGCCTGATGCTTATCAACAATCTGAGGTAATACATTTTATCAATTCTTATACTTTATTGATGAAGATTCACACATATAAAACCCATGTTAAAACAATTAAAATTGATGTTTACATTGCTTTGTTCTCATTTTTTCTTTGAGCCTATTTATCATTTAGTAGGAAGAAAGTTTGTTTCTAAAATTGTGTTGCTTTTAACTTGTAACAAAGATAAATACAATTAATTTTGCAATTAATTGTATCTCTATAGAACATGTTTTGCCATAGACTTGCAATTAATATTAAGTTAACTTGCATAATCTATGTTACAGACCCACGTTGTAATTTCTTTTCAATGCTTGTTAGTGGCTAATATATAAATTTACGATGTTGAACTTCAGTTACCATTAATATGAAGTGTTATGGTTTCTGACTTTTAAATTATTCTCAAAGCCCTTCTACATTTCGTTTTATTCCATACTAAAGATATGAAACAAATGTCAAATGGTTGATATCATTTTTAATGTGTAATTGTGTAGACATGATATCTAATGCCATTCCTTGGCTTTGTCTTTTTTGCAGCGCATATCTCTTGTGAGCAGTTTTGTTGCATGTTTGCTGCTTGGTGACTATGCTGCCATTGATAACAGTGATGGTAAGATTTAACTAGACTGCAAGAATAACATTATCATTATAACACGGTGTTACTATAAGTATATTTGTAGAAGAGTCAACATTCTCAGAGTTTGAGCTTGGGAAGAATAGATTCAAATGAAAGATTTAAGCTATGAAAAGTGGGTAATTATCACTAAATGGAGTTTTTACTTTTTGTTAAATTTTTTTTATAGTTCCCAATAATGTTGACGTTATCAAGAATTAACACTTTCATTGCTTTGTTCGCCGATCGGCACAGATATATAATGCACGTATAAACAATACAATTGCGGTCTGTACAGCCCACTGCTTACAATACAATTAGACTCATATGCGAGCGTACATTCGAAATCGTTGATTCAGACATTTTCAGCACTACCTTGTCATAGCGAAATTTCGAGAAAATTGTGATTATTTCTGACAATTTAAAATTGAAAATGACGGGGAAGAGGAGGTGCCGACCCACTATTTATACTGCAGAGGAAGCCTTGGAAATTTTACTTTCCCTGAACTTCCCCGAACTTTAGCTATACTCGCTAAAAGATGTGCCATTTCAATAGAGACAAGTTGAATGGCGTGTGAAACAAGTCACTCCTTGTAATATCATTCACCTGAATATTACATCTATTTTGTTACAATAAATATGCTGCCGAATAAATTTCAATGAATTGGTTGGTTGATGCAGTTTTGTTGTTGTTGTTTTGATAAACAGAAGAAAATAAGCGATAGAGAGAGAAAGAGAGAGAGAGAGACCCTGGAAAGAGTTTGAAGTAGAAAAATAACCAAGCTTTGAAAAAAATAAAAGATTGCTTGAGAGAAATGAACTCATAAAATTCAGTAATCAAAAGATAAACAGTAAAGAGAAAATAAAAGAAGATTGTGATATGAATGAAAATGAGCATAGAGTGTGATCAAACTTATTTATCAGGATATAATAATATCCCCTTCATGGGTGGATCTAGCCTTCACAAATACAGAAGATTTAGGGGCCGGTATTGTGTGAGCACAAAAGGCGGCCCCTAATTCTTTTGTATTTGGTGTTGCTGGATCCGCATATGACCTTGAAAAAGCAGGATGTAGGATATTGATTTGGGCAGCTATACTCGCTAAAAGATGTGCCATTTCAATAGAGACAAGTTGAATGGGGTGTGAAACAAGTCACTCCTGATTAGTTTTCATTTACAAAACAGCTCAATTCATAAACAAAACCTGATGAATCTGGTATCATTCTAAAGCTTATACCTGTTTAACAGGGATATGCAGGGTATGACACAAAATGATGTGTTGTTTTAGCATTCATTTGACTGAATCTTGGACACAAAGAGAAGACAAAGTTATCTTTAGACTCCTTGTAAGCGTAGTATCATTTATTTCAACATATTTTGAGGGTAATACTGAACAAAATGTAATAAAAATCATATGAGTGGATAGCAGAAATATTCCTCTACAACTTTCGTACACAACATTTTGTTCAAATATCCAACCACTAGAAAGATATTGACAACTACGCCACTACCCAAATCTGCTACAGCAAAAGCAGCACACTGAGCAATCAATGTGGCACAGTGGGGGTTTTGCATGAGCACACAAAGAGTTAATGTTTCAGAAAAATTTGTCATCCATGTTGATAAATCAATTCAATTGGTCAAGTGACATTTTTTTTTACTTAAGTTATACCACTTTTAACACTTCATAAGAATAGATTATGGTGTCATATTCATTATGATGTTTTTTGGTATATAGGATCTGGAATGAATCTCTTGGATATTAACACCAGACAATGGTGCCAGGCAGCTCTCGATGCATGTGCGCCTGACCTCGCCCAGAAACTAGGTCAACCTGTACCTTCAGCTACAAACTTGGTATGTATTCTCACCATGGTAATTCATACATTATATAACAGAAGTGCTAACTGTTTTGAATGTATCTGAAATCAGAATACAAATAGCTTAAAAAACTGAGCCAAATGTTTTCTCGAAAAGAAAAGCAAAGTAAAAAGGACCCTTTCCTCAGGCATTCTTGAGCTGCCAACTACATGTAGTAGGATTTTATCCTATTTCAGTAATAGAATATATTTCGGAGATACACTGTGAAAAAATGCTCAGAAGCTGAGAATAGGATGTTTTGTATTTGATCAGCATTTTTAAAGTTTTTAGATTTAAGGGTGACTTTATTCTTGTTGGGCTTTATACATGAGATGATGCATATTTTTTTCACTTTAACAAACTCATTTTATTTACTCTGTGTGATTTCTTTTAATTGCTCCGCAGGGCACGATTTCTGAATACTATGTAGATCGTTATGGCTTCTCAACAGAGTGTGCTATCGTTGCTTTCACTGGAGACAATCCAGGTAACACTAATTTATATGATTTAATCAATATGAGAGATTTGGTTTACAAACACATATATCAGTTAGGCCAAGAAAAAAAATGTTTGGTTGCCCCAAAATTACAAATTTCAAAATTAAAGTTGATTGGTCAGAAACAGTGTCTAGCCACTAACTCTTCTGGACTCTGTAAGCATCAGTTTTCACTATTTTTGCTAAATTTGCAACTAGGAATTTGCATAAATATTCTCTCATGAGAATCCCTGTAGACTTGTACACAATGATCTTTCAAAATGTGAAAATAACAACACGCGAATATGTAAACATAGCTCTGAAATTCTGTGAATTTGCTCAAGTTTTTGTACGCTAAAATATTGACCATTTTAATGTTATTATGTAAAGTTTTTGGTAAGTTTTTCATCTGTTTAAGCTGTGCATTCACATTTTAATATCTGTTCTCTATCCTTCATTTAACAATAAAGAGATTAATATATTGAATTTCAGCATCGGTCGCCGGGATGAGTCTGCAAGGAGGCGATGTAGCAGTGAGTTTGGGTACTGGCGATACTCTCTTCCTCTGGCTAACGACTCCGAGACCTGAACTAGAGGGTCATATCTTCATTAATCCTGTCGACGATGGTGCCTACATGGCACTCCTTTGGTGGGTTCAAAGTTCATTAGTCTTGCCAAATCAAATTTTGAAATCATGCCAGATGTGGTCACAAAATTATGCCAGATTGGGACAAATTATGCCAAATTATTTCTTAAGTGGTTACAAACTGGATAGCTCTCTCTTTCTCTTTATTTCATCAATATTATCTTACCACTTGAAAATTCCAAAACTTTGCTGGATGTTGATAAAATGGTGCTAGATTTTCTCAAATTGAGCAGAAATGCTATATGCCAGAAGTTTCTAAATTAATAAATAGAATAAGCCTTTAATTTTATTTATTGCCGGATTAGCATATCATATGATAAATTGTATTCCCACACGTGCAATTATCCTTCAAGGATTCCTATCAGCTGACATTGAAACTTTGAAAATTCATAACTTTTGAATGGGTTAGTGGATTATTTTAAAAATTTCAGGGCTTTATTTTTTTCATTCACTGAGAGCATGATAATGATAGGGATGGGTTGCACTTCAATGCTTATAACTTACAGAGCTTGGTACTTGATTAATAGATTCACACTTAATTTGTACCAACAGATTTCAATGTGTGCTAAATATTTTAGATGTGATCTCTTCAACCTATTTCCCTAGCTTCAAGAATGGATCCCTGACGAGAGAGAAGATACGGGATTCAAGCAGCAATGGATCATGGGATACCTTCAATCAGCAGCTCCGGAGTACTCCCATGGGCAATGGAGGGAATATAGGTAAGCAACTAATAAATGATTGAAAGGGTGGAGGTGTCGTGGTCTAGTGGTTATGTCCTTGGAATCCAATCACAGGGTCCCGGGTTCAATTCCTGTCAGCACTAATTTCCTTTGGCAAGAAATTTATCCACACTAGGCACTCTCACTCAGGTGCTATTTGGGTACCAGTAGGAAACAACCATCTTGTGGTTTGTTAAGCAGTGCGTGTCTAACAGGCAACTTGCCATGAATCCAATGACTGGGTAATAATAATGAGAGCGCTTTGATCAGTTTCGAAAGGAACCGGTAAAGCGCTATATAAGAATATATATTTGTTATTATTTTTATTATTATATTATCTAAGGCTAAAAGTGTTAATTTGCTGGTTAGTAGTATACACAAAACCAATTTCTCTGAACAACCCATTATGTAAAATTGTTAGTAGATTTTAAAATATTGATATAAAATAAGGAATTTAGTATGAATTTAATGTATGAATTTAATGTATGAATTTAACATTAGTGTTTGATTCTATTTATAGGAATCTACTTCTATGTGCAAGAGATAACACCATCCGCTGTAGGACTCCATCGATTCAACTCTGACAATCAACCTGTCGCAACCTTTGACCCAGCAACTGAGGTCAGAGCACTTATTGAAGGTCAAATGATAGCTAAGAGGTTACATGCAGAGCAGCTGGGTTATAATGTTGGTAAGTATGACTTTGTCATGACCCTAAAGGCCCGGGCACACCAAACACGGCACGGCACAACGGCACGGTATTTACGCGCTATATTGGTTGCTATTGGTCAGCGCGCTCCTCCGTGCACACGATATTCAACAATTGGCCAATCACATGGGAGAAATGGCGTAAATACCGTGCCGTGATGCCATGCCGTGTTTGATGTGCTCGGCCTTTACCCTATACATTGAGGTGAGGTGCTTATTGAATGTCAAATGAAAGCTAAGACTTTACATGCAGAAACAACAAGGTTAAAATGTTTGTAAGAATCTGTCTATAAAATTTGTTATAAAGAATTTGTATGAAAGTAAAAACTGTTGTAGCAAACATTCCAATATCCTTCTTATAAAGAGAAAATTATATTTGTGATACATTGAAAATGAGTCTTGAAATGTAAAGAAAAGCCAAGGAGCTCATCAAAGTGACTCATTATTTAATGCCAGCTAATAATAGAGAACTACAAAGAAGACAGGTGAATATATAATGGTGTGGTGTTTGCTATTGCTCAGCAGTAATATGTGCTAGCCCTTTTGGGCTGTTGGAAACCAAAATTAATTTTTTGTTATATCAAGAATTTTCTACTTCAGGTTTTTAATAAGGGTATATTTTACAGGATATATTTCACATTCCGCAGTCTTGGCCTAGATAAAGTAATATCATTGGTTGTATTTCATGAAGGTGGTGAAACTCGTGTATTGGTGACCGGTGGAGCGTCCGCTAACCAAGCCATTCTACAGGTGATTTCTGATGTCTTCAATGCACCAGTCTATGTGATGGATGTGGTTAATTCAGCCTGTTTAGGATGTGCCTATAGGGCTAAACATGGTATGGGTTTTTATTTCATTATTTATGTATATTTTTTAAATATTTGATTAAAAGATATATGTAGACTGCCTAGGATTTCCCTACAGGGCTTAATGTGGTATGTTCAATGAAATCATGGGAATTCATTTATAATTTTAAGAATCTGTATACTGAAAATGATGATAGCATCATAAAAACACTCATATTGACATAAGTGCAGGATGATTTACTTGTGTTTGACTTTTGTAACATTTGTGTAAGTTTTTTTTCAAGTTCATCTTCACTTTATTAATATTTCACTGTTCAAGAATATGATACAATTTGAATAAATGTTGAACATAATTGTGTTTTCCAGGTTTGATTGGTAGTGATAAGGTTTCGTTCCATGAGGTTGTTAAGACAGCATCAGACTACAAGCAAGCAGCCACGCCTAATACAAATGCAGCTCAGGTTTGTCTTCTTATACTTCATTGCAAACACAGTTAGAACTGATTTGATATGGGTTTGCCTGGTAGTGACAAGGTTTTCATGAGGTTGTAAAGACAGCATCAGACTACAAGCAAGCAGCCACGCCTAATACAAATGCAGCTCAGGTTTGTCCTCTTATACTTGATTGCAAACACTTTTAGAACAGATTTGATATGGGTTTGCTTGGCAGTGACAAGGTTTCGTTCCATGGGGTTGTAAAGACGGCATCTGACTACAAGCAGGCAGCCACACCTAATACAAACGCAGCTCAGGTTTGTCTTCTTACGGCTCCAGCACACCAAACACGGTATGGTATTTATGCAACATCTTGGTTGTTATTGGTCAGTGCGCTCCTCCGCGTAAAGGATGTTCAACTATTGGCCACTCACAAGGAGACATTGTTTAAAAACCGTGCCGTGATGCCGTGTCGTGTTTGGTGTGCTGGGGCCTTTATACTTCATTACGAACATAGTTAGAACTGATTTGATAATAGGTTTGGTTGGTAATGACAAGGTATCCTTCTATGAGATTGTGAAGACAGCATCAGATTACAAGCAAGCAGCCACACCTAATACAAATGCAGCTCAGGTTCGTCTTCCTTTCACCTGATTTGAGACAAAAATTATACTCAGTCTTGGAATAATCATTCAGTTAAATTGCTGTGTTGGGGAAATGATCCTAACGGGGATGTTGCAAGCCTTTTACAATTGATCACAATTTTTCGCAGCACCCCTTAAGACTCTTGCTTTCCTTCATATTAATCACATTTCTTGATTTCAGAAAGTAAAATGCTGCCTTTGGTATCATTCTAGAGTGAAAAAGATGTGTAGAATTGTGCCCCACGAAATTACCATAATTTTACCATGGACTATTGAGTATGTTCTGTCCATCAAGAAGTAATTGTAGACAGCATGAAAAATGTAATGTAATATGATTCCTAAGTCATTCCAAAGTTATTAAACACATGATAACTGAGTATTCATATAGATATAATTATCATTTTCATCCCAACTGATTTCATTTTTTATCACATTTTTTGCCTTGATGCAGGTATACAACTCACTTCTCGAGCGATATAAACTACTGGAGGCCAAGATATCACAGTAAAGACAGAGCACACTGTAACCAGATCATGTTTTTTTTTTATCTGCAATCCTGCTTTTTTAATCATGAATAATACTGAAAAATATTCATATGTACATGTAGTGTTGATGTGATCAATAACATTAATGTTTAACATATGCAGTTGATGTTTTGTATGCAAAAACCATACATTCCAATATGCAGTATTATATAAATTCATCGCGCAATAAATAATTGTGCAGTTAGAATTACATTGATTAAAGTCAATGTCTATAGAAATTCAACCTAAGATTTAGATATGCTAGCATAAAGGAACCGTTCTGATTTATCATGATTATTATCATATTGTGTTCAATCAGCTTTTCTTGACTTTGTTAAAGTTAGTTGGAATTTATTGCAGATAGATAGATAGATAGATAGATAGATAATTTTATTTGTCCACAATGGGAAATTTGCTTCGTTGGCTTTGACAATACATGTACATTCAAACAAAAGAAACATTAAAATGAATAATACACAAGTAAACACATACAGAGTGAACATAATCATGCATATACAGTAAACAAATAGAAAGAACATATAGATGACAAGGTCGGTAGACAAAAGTCAACAAATACAGTTTATTAGAAACGTTACATTACATGAGAACATGTTCAATGTTGCTGATTATGGTGCTTTGTATTTTACTGAGCGATTTTGGGTAACTAAGTTAATTGGTTTTACGGTGAACATTCAAATCAGAAATTATCCAGAACGACAGTTTAAAATGAAGAGGAACAAAAAATTTTTTATAATCATACTCAGAAAATTATCATACTAAGCAGAGTTTAATTTGTGGAGATGCATATAAAACGGACATATAATTATATTGCGTATTTTCTTATTCCTTTTTCTTTTTACTTTCATTGGCGTCTATTGAATTCCCGGATTGAAAGAGGAACAAAAGTATAACCAAAACGGTTTGTGCGGAATCCCACTGATCGAAACCGTTTTCCTGAGCGCATGACCGTGTAACATGAATGGAGCGGATGGTTTGTGTTCTCGAAAATAGATTCAGCCTGTTTCAAAATCAAAAGGGTACATGCGTCTTTCAAGTTTGTCTCTTCATCTATCATTTTCTTCGCGTGCCGAGGGATTCTTTCCAGTTTGTGAAAGTCCTCCTTTCGACATGCTCCAAACCAAGCTACACAACTTGACAAGATGCAGGGGAAGGGGGCATTACCAGTTAACCTCAAATTAATGCATCCCAAAGTTGGAGGAAATAGAATTTAGCAGCTCCCATTCTACCAAAATAAAAATTCAGATTGGAATGTACAACTTTCTAGCCTTCTAAATGGCAGGAAAGAATGTTAAAAAACATATGATGATTGCACCTCCCCAATCTGATTTATTTGCTTTTCAGAGCTTTCCTTATAATTTGACAACTCGTCAAGAATGAGATTGAAATTGGTCATTATCGGTCTGTATCATGTGTATTACTTACAACTCACCTTTTTAAAATTATGTTGATTATTGTGCAGTGTTTTTAGATGAAAAATGATTTATATAAAAGTTATTGCCTTTCTTGCTTCAAACAGACGATAATCTTAAGAACTTGACTCAAGTGTACTTGACTTTGCATTATGAATACAGTTTTGTATGTATTTTTTGTAATTTTTGTAATCGTAGTCTGAATATATATGTTCATATTAATCTTTATCATGAACACGATTGCATTAACACATCTTGGGGAAGGAGTACTTTAAAAAAGTGCCTCTCTTAGGTGTTTGTAAGTATGTGAAAAAAAATGTTCCCAAATTTTATAGCAAGTTATTGCTTTATGGGATTTCAGCTATGTAATTTTGTGATTTTGTTATCACATTCTTTAAATATGATACATTTTTTAAAGATTTTAATTAATCATTATGATTCAAGCAATTAGAAACGAGCATTAATATTATGAGTTTTGTTGCTTGAATATTTTGTGATGATAACATGAATATACATGTATTTTTTATATAAAACTATGTATCATATAAAGAGAGAAAAATAATTCCGATTTCAAGAGTATTTTTTTGTAATTGCTTGCCTTCTCTGAAGGATTTCTTTCCATGTTAAAATACTATCCGGATTTTTCGAATTCACCATAATTTTCTCTAATGTTTGTGATGTCAACTGTGAATGTGCTAAAATAAATTTAATGAATATGCCCTGCAATTTTAGCTGAAGTGTGTCTTTTCCATTACTATTATCTGATATCCACTGTGGCAGGAAACACAACATCTAAGAAACAGCTGTACTTCTCTAGGAAATGATTTGAGTGAGTTGTGAGTGTGTAACATAGCTCACAGAGATCCTCAATCTGTTTGATATGATAAGAGCCCGTTGGACATAACTTCAGAGCGCCATCTACTGCCTAAAGTGTGTTGCTGGAACAACTGAGATATTTAGTTATGATGGAGATAATTATGATGATGATGAAGAGGAGGAGGAGGATGATGATGTGATCGTGATCATTGTATCAGTTATGATTATGATGATTATGATGATAATTGTGATAGTGATGAGGATGATGACCATATTGGTTATGATTTTGATGGTGGTGGTGATGATGATCATATTGGTTAGGATTATGATGATTGTGATGGTGATGATGATGATCGTCATATTGGTTATAATTTTGATGGTGGTGGTGATGATGATGATGATGATAATATTGGTTATGATCATGATGATGGTGATTCAGATAATGATGGTGACATTGGTGATGATTATAGTGAGGATGGTGATGGGGATGGTTATAATCACAGGATCGAATGTCATCTTAAGTGATAATAAATTGGCTTAACATCTAGTACCTCCCAAAGATAGAAAAGCAAAGGGAATGTCAATGAAAATTGGAAAAAGTTGTGAATGAAAATTAGACGTGCGTGGTTTATGTATATGAGAGTGTGCAACTGAGAAAGAAAGCAAAAGCATGTGTGTGTATAAATTATGTGTTTGTTTATATTTTATTTGTGTATATAGGTGCATGTCTCTGTGTGTGTGTGTGTGTGTGTGTGTGTGTGTGTGTGTGTGTGTGTGTGCGTGCGTATGTAAATGTGTGTGTGTGCGTATGTGTGAGAGAAAACACTTGAAAGTATACAGAATGTTTCTTTCTCCTGACTCTTTGTGAATTTGTTATTGTCATTGTGTGTTTGGTTTTTGTCAACGTTTTCTCTTTTTCTGTGAACACTAGAGTTACCGTTTGAGTTTCATAAAGTTATCACACAAAGAAAATTCTTGCAAAAAAAATACTTTCTTAGCATTCCTAGTACGTGAACAAAAAGGAACGTCATCAAATATCATAACAGATATCTGATAGCATTTTCACTTCTAGAATTGCTGAGTTGTGTTTCTCTACGTCGGAAATGTCTGAAAAGTCTAGCATAATTTACAATTCTGAAATATATGTGTTCTCATATAAAACACAAGATATAAGTAGTCATTATTGTTTGTAAGGGCATCACCAAATAGCTGTGTGTCACATTCGAAACAGACTAGAGAGGTTAATACGATCCATTGCCTCCAGCTCGCTAACCGGTGGAGAATGCCTGGAATCTAGGAGTTCATTGGCGGATCTTGTAGAGTCGCGCGTGGAGTAATTAGACTCTCACATTTCGAGGGGTCGATCTACGGTAGCTAGCTGACATCGCACTACCAGCTACCAGCCTTCAAACATATGTATTCAATATTAGATTAGGTGACGGCGAGGGGTATTATGTGCTATTACAAGTACATGTGAAAGGGAGAGATCAAAATGTGTACTATTCTGAACTCGGCTATCCTCTATTCGTCTAGCTATATTTTCATGAAGGATCATATA
This sequence comes from Temnopleurus reevesii, assembly GCA_036244855.1. Lineage (NCBI taxonomy): Eukaryota > Metazoa > Echinodermata > Echinoidea > Temnopleuroida > Temnopleuridae > Temnopleurus > Temnopleurus reevesii. Next base: position 64,884 of record BQKZ01000816.1, read on the forward strand.
GCTATAGCATGCACTTTGACAAATACCTTTCATAAAACATTTGTTGCCGAACATAATGCTGATTGCTTAGTAATTCATATTATAAATGTTTCTTAATAACAGACAACATAATCATATGATAATTTTGGTGATCCGTTAGTAACAGCTGAAAACCAATGCATTTACTTGATATCCAGTTAAGTATATTATATACACTGTAAAAGAATGTTCAGCTTTTCAAAACGCTTTTTTATGACAGTGTAGGCCTATACATACAACGTCCTCGATTATTTAACATTTAATTTAGTCTGGATGATAGCAGGAAGCTATGTTTAGCTTTTGAAGGCTTAAAAGCTTGGAAAATGATAATCCGTTTCAAGTATTTCCATGGTTTGTCTCAAATTAATACAGAGGAAACTCAGTATAACAAGGTGCTTAGGACCATCAAAAATACCTTGTTATAGCAGTAATCTCTATAGCAGAGTTTAAAAACAATGAGTTATAAAGAGCTCGGACCAGATTTTTTACTTCTTTGTATCAGATATTTTGTTTTATCAGATCTCTTTATACCGAGTTTTCATTGTACTTTCTGTTCGTCTTTTCAATGTTTTGTTAATAAGGGTCATACCATAGAGACTCTATGGTCACACTTTCAGAACCTACTACAGTCCCCTAGGGGTTTGAACTCTAAGTTTCACCTAGTGTAGATGGTCATGTTTTCAGAAACCACGACCACAGGATTTCTTATGGTTTCGTCAAAGTTTCGTTAAGGTCATTTGCAAGTGTGATTGAAGATTCGTCGAAGTCTCGTTAACCACGACCGGCTCCACCTCTCACTTACGTACATCTACATGCACATATACTTACACACTTCCATTCAGCAATAACATGAAAGATTTATATCTAAACCTAAAGTTTCGCTAACAATTAACACAGTGTGAACCCCATCAAAGTTTCATCCTGGTTTAGGGAATTAATTTTTATGATCGTAGTTAGTGAAATTCCCAGTTTTGGGATAGGTGTAGACAAAGCTACTTTTACTACGTTTTGCAAGGATAACAACCTTTTTGTTCAATAAGGCATCGATAATTCCCCCCCCCAATATTGCTCTAGAAACAAATTACTTTATTCAACTAAACTAGTTTTCAGTTGCTCCTAGTACCGCTGATTTTGCTGCATACGATTTGGAACATCTGATTTGAGAAGTATGGAGTTTCTTTTTGGTTAAGAAAATATACTTTTCAAATCTCTACAACTTTTCCAGATAGTCTTTATTTTGTTCACCATATAGAGACAACTTTGTATATCAAACTTCTGTGAAATTTACAAGGTGATGTTCTTCCTATCTGTCTTAAGTTTTGCCATATTTACTGGTTCCCATGCACATCGGAAGAAAATAGTTATGTCTGACCTGATTTATGTATGGAATTGATTCGTGCTCATGAGCAAAAGTGGTCTAGTATTAATTTAATGCGAGCAGTCAAAACTTGAAACTTGAAAGTACTACTGTCTTTAACAAATGCATACAATCACCATTGGCCTACAGAAACTGACTACAATAATAGTAATGAAAATAATGATCATAAAAATAAATAATAATAACGACAATAAACTATCTTTATATGGGACACACATCCACCCTACAAAGTGCTCAATATGCGTTTGCATCATTATTACCCTGGCTTTAGCCGTCACCATCTCGGCGCCAAAGCATTTCAAGGAATGATTTCATGCCAGATAACCTGTTACCTCACCTGGATTGAGTGCAGCACGATGTGGATTAATTCTTACTTAAGAAAATTAACGCCATGGATAGGAATCGAACCATATGTGAGTTATATGATNAGCCTTCAAACATATGTATTCAATATTAGATTAGGTGACGGCGAGGGGTATTATGTGTTATTACAAGTACATGTGAAAGGGAAAGATCAAAATGTGTACTATTTTGAATCCTCTATATACGCCTATCTATAATATTCATGAAGGAAACAGCTATAAAACTTTGACAATCTATTTCTAAATGTATTCCTTCGGTAAAAAAAAAAAATAGTTCATGAACATATAATGGCGATTTGCCTAGCAATTCAAATAGTTATATGATAATTCGTGTGATCCATTAGTAACAACTGAAAACCCATACATGTACCTGATATCGAGTTTGCATATTATACTAGTATACACTTTAAATCCTAGAGTGTTCAGCTTTCACAACGCTTTTCATGACAGTTAACGTCTTAGATTATTTACCATCTAATATAGTCTGGATGATAGCAGAAATATATGTTTAGCTTTTGAACATGAAACTCTTGGAAATATATTTGTACAGGTACAAAAGATCAGCAATCCGCTGTATTGCATCAATGTATTTCCATATCTATCCAGCGTTCGATATTAGTAGGGGGTAACACTTATAGCCGAAACCCCCATAAGGATTCAGAACCTATACGACAGTCCCCTAGTAATTTGAACTCCAAGTTTCGTTCATCTCAGTTGACCACGACAGAATTCTAACGCTTCGAAACCACGACCAAACCACGAGTTTTCTTATGGTTTCGTCACCGCGGATTGTCTGTGTGATCGGAGATTCGTTGATTAAGTTTCGTTAAACACGGCTCCAGAGCACGCTTAGAGAATTTAGTGACCTCTTACTTACTTACATTTACCTACTTACATTTACTTACATTACTTACTTACATTCAGCACAAACATAAATGCGGAAGATATATCTCTAACCCTGAAGTTTCGCTAACGACAGCACAGTGTGAACCCCATCAAAGTTTCATCTTGATTTAGGGAATTCATTGTTATGATCGTAGTTATATTAGTTAAATTTCAAGTTTCGGGATAAAGTGACACTGTTTCTACGTTTTGCAAGGATAACAACATTTGTGATCAACATACCCTCCCATGCCACATGTATTGCAACATATAGCAAAATTACGTTCGTTTTCCATTGATTCACCTGTCGTATTTTTTCTTATTTTTCCTTAAATGTAAAAAAAAAAATCACAAATATCTATTGTTGAAATTAAAGTGTCATACACGTTTTGTAAATCATGTAGGGTAAAACAATTCTTAATGGGTTATGCCTTAGGTACCAAGGACCAAAGACGAAAAAGGTAGAAATTTGCAATGTCTCGACTTGCAAATTAGTCATTGGCTTCTCGCAAAATTATTTTCCCTTTCTTTAAATTGAACATATTCCATGACTTGTTGAATACTTCTGCTAACAAAAAGTGTCAAAATCTATACCCCATATAATGCAAATAAAATAGACAACGTTAGTAGAAGACGTCACTCTCATTTCCTTCAGGACATGTGTTCTTATAATTTTATGACACATCGTGTGTTGGCCATTAGGTTTTGAGAATGAGCAATATAATTCCAAAAGGTTATCGTTCTTGAGAACAGAAACTACATTTCTCTTCATATGGCCAGTGCATAAAATTTATTTATACGTGTGTCCTAAAGGAATTAAGAGTGGGTGTACTACTAGATAATATGTGACAGTCATCGAGATTTCCCCAAAAACATTTCTCTTGAATAAATTACTTTATTCAACTAAAATAGTATTCAGTTGCTCCTTGTACCTCTGATTTTACTACATACGATTTGGAATATCTGAATTGAGAATAATGGAATTATCTTTCAAAATCCTTTCAAATAGCCTTTTTTGTTCATCATAAAGAGAACAACTGTGTATATCAAACTTCATGTGAAATTTACAAGTTGATGTTCCTCCTATATCTGTTCTTAGCCTTGCCATATTTACTGGCTCCCTTATAGGGCGAAAAATATATGCGTCCGAGATAATGTATTTATGAAATTAATTCATGCTCAAATAAAAAGTTGATCAATTCAAACGATCAAATAAATTTTGTTCCAAATTGAAATATATCAGTACTACTGCATTTCACAAGTACATAACCACCACTAGCCTACATTTCTTATTTTGCCAAGATTGTGATATAATGATAATGATAATAACACTAATAATAATGATGATGATGATGATGATAATAATAATAATAATAATAATAATAATAATAATAATAATAATAATAATATTAATAATAATAATAGTAATGTTAATGATAATAATATTAATAATAATAATAATAATAATAATAATAATAATAATAACAATAATAATAATAATAATAATAATAATAATACATGCTCTTTATACGGCGCACTCATCCATTCTACAGAGTGCTCAATGTCCGCTTGCATCCTTATTACCCTGGCACCAAAGCATTTCAAGGAATGATTTCCTGCCAGATAACCTATTACTTCACCTGGATTGAGTGCAGCACGATATGGATTAATTAAGAAAATTAACGCCATGGATGGGAATCGAACCATATGTGAGTTATATGACCTTTTAATTATAACCAGGAAAGAATAGCATCACCTAGGTTTGACAATCCATGTAAATATAGAAAACACTGTAAACGGCCACAAAACAAACAAGTTGTGTTCCTCTTTAAAGACGATACCTTGTCAAATGATCCTAACCATATGTTTGAGGTGTATTCCAATTACTAACTAATGAGTTCGCAACAGCCATCTAACACGACCAATTAGAAGATTTATCACCCTAAGAAGAGCCAAAGATGTCTTGTAATTGATGAGTTTGCTCGGTGGAGGCTGAGGGTTAATGAGGCTTGATGTTAAGATTAGTAAATGATCCCAAATGGTATTACAGTGTATTAGGAGTCGTATGTGATATAGGGTCTTGAGCTTAATGAAGACGTGTAGGTTCGAAGTGAACCTTTCTAAAATATTAATGGGCTTTTCTCCTCCTCCCCCTCTTCCTTCTCTCCCATCCTCCTCCTTCTTTTTTCTCGACATCTTCTTCCTCCTCTTCTTTTTCTCATTCCTTCATCTTCATTTCTCCCCCTATCATTTGTAGATGAATGTTGGTGTAAACTAGGCCTTTAAACAATAACAAACCAATGAGGAATTTTCGTTGACGTGGTAATTTGAAAAAATATTAACTTCAAAATTTCGGATTTCTGGATTACTTACGAGGACATCAACCAATTCGTGGATTTACCATTTTCTCACACATAGATTATCCATAATGACTTATCCATTTCTAATGTAAATAAACATTGTTTAAGTACGGTAATGAGATAAAGTTGTATGGTGATTAATGAGATAGCTCGTTGGAGGCTGATGGTCAATGAGGCATAAATTGTAATTACAGAGATTGTTGTAATTACAGAGATGTCTGAAATAATTTAAGGATATCTTTTTCTTCCACGATTGATCACTTCCAACGAAATGTAAAAAGTATTTCTAAAATGGATACAATAAACAAATTTACAGCAACCAGAAATTCCAGATATTGTCAGGAAACTGCAAACTGCATTATTGCTATTTTGTTTTGAGTGAAGATGATGATTATGTTAATTCTAATGGCGCTCCTCATTCTGATCCGAATATTTGCGCCTATTTGATTAACATTGTAACTAGTTTATTTGAAAATGTGGTAACATTAGGCATATTACTATTTGGTTATCTATTGCATTATCAATTTGCATTTCTACGGAAGATTTCGAGAAAGTATAATGACATCCTATTCATCATTTTCACATTTTTTTTTAAACGGAGTGATCTTTATTTCATAAAATGTTTAAAGGATGATATAACCAAAGCCGATATGAAATTATACTTGTTTACTCTGTTTGTAAGATTGAAACCAATATACTTAAAACATATAAATAGATATAATATATAAAATGGTAGATATAGAAGATGAATTAAAGAATAACAGCAACAAAAATAGATTATAGAATAAAGAAAAAAGAGCAACAACAACAAAAACAGCAATGACATTGACCTAAATTTGGATAAATTGCAACACATAAACCTGACCAGGAGTTGAATGTTGGTAACGTTACCTATCATTGAAAGGGAAGTGGGTTTCCTTTTTTGCAATACTTCTTGTCCTTTGGGAATTCCCAAATGCACATTCAAGACTTTATAGCGATGAATAAAGCAATAAAGCAGATAACAATAGTTTTGGGGGTTATAAAAGTAACAAAAATAGACAAACTCCTCAAAAAATAAGGCGAAAAAGGGAAACTTCATATTACAAACACATAAAAGAAATATGGGAACTTTATTTCAATATCAAGTCATATTATTAAAAAGTATGTGCCGGTGAATGGATTGATTTGTGAATACAATTATGAATAACGAATTCTAATCATTCTGGATTGATGTTGATTACCGTATAACAATTGATTATCTTCTAAATATTTCATCTGTAAAAAACAACCTTTCTTTTAATTAATTAATTCATCGATTCTCCTTGCCCTTGCATAAATTATATACATTAAAATTCATTGTTTTATATGATGATATAATTCAATATCAGATCTTTCTTCCATTCTGTTAAAGTCAATTCCCAAAACGCTGGTCCTTGCTGTGTGCGTATTTTTTGTTGTTGTAGAGTTCCAATGAATGACGTTTCTTTGATCACTAACTGGACAACCGAACTAATATAAAAAGAATAAACAGATAAAAGTGAATAGATGAATAAGTGTAGTATATTTTGATATTTTCGTGTTCATTTCCCTTTCCAGATTGTGTGCCATATCAAATCACAGATACAAAGTTTCCAAGAAAAAATGCCCAAACAATTTATTATTCATTTTGAGGTAAAAAGATAAATATTTTTTTAAGGTACAAGCTGAATTATATATGATAACATGACTTTTGAAATATTTCATGCAATATCTCTTTTTTAATGTAAATAACATACTACATTTAAAGAAGGGGTTCTTGACAGAAAGGGAATGTAATTGACGTATGACCAAAGACAAAAGTGTATAGAAGAAAACTAATAGAAGGCATGTCATATAAAACATTGTGCTGCACTCAACCCAGGTGAGCATCACTGAAAATCGGTATCAGGAGGAGTATACAATTTGGAGGCAGCCAAACATCAAGAGTGATTTGAACTAAAACTTTACATCACTGTGAGCAAAAGGGACAAAAATGTTTGGAAAAAGCAAACAACTTCCGTTCATGCACAATAACTAGATGCACACAAAAGAAAATTGTAATTCCCTCTTATTCAGAGGAGATATGTCCAACAAGTGTTCCATGTTCAGTGAATGAACATGGAAGCAATTTTTTTATTGTATTGTGATCACGAAGATATATTTTTCTTGTGATCACGAAGCTATTGTGAGAGATTGAATGAATTTGTTATACTTTGCCAAATTCCTTTGTCCCTTCTACTGGCAGTGTTTAGATACCAATGCACTTGACTCAAAGCTGCTGAGATTCAGTAATTAGATGGATGCATTCTTGATCTTTGGCAGGTGCAAATTTACAACACGCCACTCCAAAAGTACTGATAAAAATCTTAATAAATGACTTGAAGCAGAGTGACTCACTCACTACATCCGAGATCGTGATCGATATGGAAGAAGATGAAAGCTAATGGGCTATTTGAGTCGTAGGGGTTGCACTGGATGGAAGACAGGGTAAATAAGGACAAAATGATGGACAGGGCGGAAAGTCAGGGGAATGAGCTATGGATGGGGAAAAAGAAAGAGAGAGAGAGAGAGAGAACACAGAGAGGAGGAGGAGGAGGAGGAGGAGGAGAGAGAGAGAGAGGGGAGGGTGAGAGAGAGAGAGATAGAGGGAGGGAGAGAGAGAGAATTTCTTACAAAGCATCAGAAAATGGTTTTAACACCGACGATGTATCAGGTTTGAATGATTTGCATAATTTCAGCGGCATTTCTTTTTCTGTTGCTGCTCTGAAATACAAACAGGATCGGTCTAATTGCGGTTATAACCAGAGCATATGTTAAAATAAATTCAATTCTAATTCTATTTTCCATATTCAAATAGATAAAAACATACATAAGTATTCACAAAACAAATCATAAAAACATATACATAATAAATATTAGAATATGAGTCATCGTCAATTGCATTTGCGTTATATAAAAAGGAAAGAGAAAGTTTTTAGTGAATAATGGTTGGGAATATTAAGCCACCCCACAAAGAGACTTGCTTAGGGTTTTCCCCCAAGAATCATATAAAAGTAAGAGAAGAAGAAGGAAAAGAAATGAAATAGATAGATACAGAGGAAGAAAAACAGTCAGAGAACATAATGAGCTATCAAATACCCATTTGTTTGCAATATTGCATTTACATTCGTTTGCATCAATCATATCCAGCGGCTTTGAAATTCAAAATAAACCCTAAATCCTACACAGTCATGACAGGTGGACATTTAGCTGATGTTTACATTTCCATACATCGACCTCAGGCCTAACGAGTTCCAACATCAGTCCACAGTCTTCCATGTGCACTTCTGCATATAGGGCGCGCGTATGCAGTCGTTATGCATATATAACTCTAAACACAACATTTGTACCTGAGCCTTGAACCTCACCAACGTCTCTTTGTGATTGATGTCCTTGAACATGAATTTTCAGTACCACATAGAGCCATGTATAGAAAAGGGGAAAAATCACGTTTTTGAGTGTTTTCAGAATGCATGCATTTATCAAGAAAGCCTTGAGGGATAGCAATACAATAAATGTAAAGAGTACTGAATAACAAATCCGATTTTGTTCAATGATAAAAAGAAGAAAGGTGTTTATGAAAAATTATGAAATGATTCTTTTCAAATCCCCCAAAATGGCATTATACAACTAATTTCAATGTTCTCATCCGTAAGAAATCCTTAGCATCATAACATTGTATGCTGTATAGGAGCTGGAAATGTTTTTTTTTTAATCGAGTGCGTGTATGTAAACTGAACAGCGATGCCAGTGGCACATCGTGGAATCTTTGCCAACGGTGTCTGCAAAACGTGTTAGAGATTAAAACAGATGGTTGCCTTACAACACAAATCGATTAATGCATAAAGCACCCAGTCGAATAATCTCACCGATTTGCGCTTTAAGCTTTATGCAGGTATGCCTCCATGTGTGCTGAAATGCTTGCAGAGAGAAACAAATAGAACGCCAATTATCGAACAAACATATGGTAGAGTAATGAAGATGGGTGAGATATATGATTGGGCTTGTAAGCCTCGTGCAAACTCTTTCTTGTCATTTCTAAAATATGATTATGCAGAGTACATAATTCATACTTTTTTTATTTAACTAAAGAGGGTCGACACGAGATAAAACACTCTGTTCTCTTATTCATTGCTCGCTGCCTATAATGGTTAATATCGAGTAATTTTCAGACTCTGCTCTTTATTAATTGAAGGTTTTTTTTTAGATTTTACTTTTAATTCTAGCATCTGCACCAATTAGGGATAATAAAGTGTGCCACAAGAATGAGGGTTATATTCCGTTACAAAACATCCTTATCGCGACAACTGGACATCCATACTTAGGGAGAAGACCCACGTTATGCTAAGGATATATTTACCTCCCTTAATGTAATAGTGAAAAGTGAATGATTGAAAATAGTTAACTGGTATTATTGATATTCGTCATTGTCATCTGTTCATCATCATCATCAAGCTTGGCTTTAACTCATGGTCACAGTTTTTTTTTAAGATTGAAGATTTTGTGTACACAACATGCAACAACTATCAGTATTAACTCATTGATCAACACAATACTCTTAACATTTACTATTAGCTTTAGACTGACATGCAGACAAATAATGTTTCATTTATTTCTTTGAAAATGTATAGGGGTATATTGGTTTTTATCAAAGACGAAAACAAAAACCATTCTGTTTACGTTAAAAGATCTATAATCCTGCTGAGTATGCACCAGTTCCAATACAACACAGGAAGATGTTTGAGGAAATGTTGAGGTAATATACATTCTAGACACATAGTAATAATAATACTAATAATAATACATGTGTCTTATATAGCGCACTTTCCACCCTGATTAGGTGCTCAAGGCGCTCAGAGCAAATTCATTACAGAAAAGAAATAACAAGGAAAGTCAAAAGGCACTCTTAGATAAATAACATATAGTTAACATTCTCTTATCAAATAAAAAGATATGATGAAATACTTATTAGCAAATGAATGGTGAATGATATAAAATGATAAACGAACTTTAGGACGTCTTTTTACTCAATTAGAAAATGATAGAATCAAACTTAAAAATAAGGAATATTGTAAATGACAACAATGCAGAAAAGTTTCATTTTAACACACATAAATGTTGTATCTACTATATCCCATGGTTGTATCATTACATATCATAGTGTATATATACATTTCCATAGCAATCACCATCTTTAAAAGCCCCAATTGAGTGGGTGACGAAAGAGCGCATGCGCCAAAACTCTCTTGCAGAAGGTAGCAAAGCGAAGCCGCATAGTTGAGCACAGTGTGATTAAGGTACGTCAACCAACAAGACTCCGCCTTCTCTTCCTGTATGGTTTCCCGTTTGGATATTACACTTTTTGGACTATTTTCCTATTTTGTCACTCCTAATGTACCACTGGACACCAAAACCATAAGATTTTGACACCACAGGCCATATTTGCGTCCTCACTGACCGATTAGAAAGCTTGGAAAAAGTGCCAGAAAGTTGGAATATAATTGGATTACAGGCAACCTGCATAGCTTTGGCATAGGTAAGTAATACATACACACATGACGTATTTTGCCATAATCATATGTATATCACTGCTGAAATATATGTACTTTTTGGGCGCATACCATTACTGCTCGGTGGGTGACCTCACAATAGAAAAAGAGGAGCAATACAATAGCATGAACTTGGCGGGAATTAGTTGGTGAAAAATACTCGGCATCTCGCCGTCTTCGTCACTAATAAGCTTCGTTTAAGATTTTTTTCTCGGGAGTTTGTCTTTTTATGTACTGTTTGTCAAAAACAATTGTCTTGATCATGATTTGACTTTTTCTCATCTACTTGACCTTAATATTAGCATCTCCTTTATGCGCGGTAGGCGTATTGCGCATCTTTTCATGTTTCGGCATCTATTTCGTGCTTTTTATATTTGGAACCCTGAGATCAAATCCTTCTTTAAAAGTTTCGTTGGGATAGAATTATATAAATATTTTACATCTACAAAATAGAATCACAAAGTTTTTGGAATCTGATTAGAGCTCATCTTGATTTGAAGATGGAATGAAGTGATGCAGCTAGGGTGTGGTCCCTTCGTCATCGTCGTCAACACTGGGTGCCGTCTTTTTACCGAATACACCTTTCAAGCAAAAACGACAAAATATATCAACTTTATTCAATAAATAACATGAATTAGGACTTTCTTATGCTATTTGGTAAGTTAAAAAATATATGTTTCACTTTCAGTCGATATGTGTATCATGGGGGCATCTATTACTGTCAGCCCGCGAAGCCTCGGCAAGTCGCCGTGTCGTCACACATAAGCGCGGTAAACAGCACACACACTGGTGGACATGGCGTTATAAAGGCATACTGCAATGATGCATATCGTTTACTGGTTTCACTGTTATATCTAAAACGATTGTGAATTAAAAAAAAACAAATTTCCAGAATATACTTTCATATGGTTAAATATTTTTCATAGCCCTCCAGAATTTTTGCATCACTCCTGAATACATTTTGGTAAGAAGTAAATTAAACTCGAGGCATTTTTCACATTTTGTAGGTTTGTTTCTCAATGAAAGCATGTTGAAACCAAATTCTGAATGCCAAATTTCAACGTTCAATTCCTAATAAACTTTGGGTAGTAACATAATCTCTGAATTCAATATGCTGTTGAAATAACGTCAAGGCTCAGTTCTTGCAATATGAAATACATTGCAACATATGGGTTTTACATTGATCTTCTTGATATACAGAAAGCGTTTAGCTCATGTTTAGTAAGACATTCGCATGTCAAAGTTAATTGGTTGAATAAAAATTGATAGACTTTTAATAGCACATAAAAGATTTGCAGGTATTCTTTTCCAGCGAGGAAGTAAAGCACAAGAAGAACCTGATCACTAAAGATGTTATTGTCAACAACACTAAAATATACCGTATACCTGTAAACATGATGTCACACACGCACTTTAAAAGAGTATTTATGGGCCATAAGCTACAGCCTTCGAAAGGTTTAATGTGTATCTAAATATTTACAATAGACATACTTCTGTGTCATCCACTCAAGGATAGGAAGAAAGTTTATTTTTGAAACGTTTTATGTAATACACTCTCATTGAATTATACCTAGTTGTGCGCGCATATATCCTTTTAACTTCGTTTTTGCCGCTTGTAGTTTTGTGACCGGCGTCTAACTCATCGTTATTATGTAATATAATTTATAAAATTGAGAATAAATTTACCGTTCATCATAACTGAACATATTTGATGAGAAATGCCTTTAAATGATTGTTAATTGCTTTTTTTTTCTTTCACGTTGAAATACCAATAAATGTATCATTCATATTCAACTTCAAGCTATTCAAGTTCATTAAAATACAATACATGAACAATATGAAAACTTTTGTTACTTTTGTTATTCGTTATATAACAAAAATGAATATGACGAAACACGTGCGCATCCACCCTAAAACTTGTATAAACATGAACAACGCGGAAAATATATCCTGTAATTTCAGATTTGTTCTTATGATGAACATTAAATCACAGGGAAGTAGACGGGTATACACCAGGAAGGACAGTGGGTTATCTTCAAGATCACCCATCAAACTGTTCCTTCCGCTTTTGAAGTTTGACGACAAATTTCTGAGATCACCACGAAATGAAATAAACAATTTTCATGATAATACGCGAATTTGACCTAGAAATAGGTGCTTTGGACCTTGTATATTCTGTTCACCACTTACAAAATGGTCATCTGTGAGTTACTGCTTGAGATATAACTTTTAGGCCAGCCGAGAGTGGAGTTTGAATTTCATTTCATAAATTTCGTTTAGAAGCAAAATAACACATTTGTGGTTCTGCATAACCAAACATTAGTATCCATGCTCTTAAGTTCTTGGTAATTTTCGTGTATTCCTAAGCGTTGCAGATTGAAAAGAGAAACTGCTTTGGAATGGCCTTTTTGTGCATTCAGATATACAGAGTGTGATTTTTAACAATGGTTTTGTTTAGAAACACACTTTTTTCTATTTAAATCCCAAAACACTATTTGTATGCATGGGCAAATATCTCCTCTCAAAGTAGGAAGAAGGACTAAACTCAAAAATGTTTAATGCTGACACCAGACAGACCTAAACTTTATAAACAAAATTATGTCGAACTAAAAAATTTATATCAAATCCTATATCAGGGTTGTGTTTCATAAAGCTGTTAGTAAATCTAGACACCTCTCTACGAACTACTGGTGACCATTTTCTGCAAGGAATCTGAGAAAGGGTCGCCAGTCGTTTGTATAGAGCCTTGCGTAGATCTTCATGAAACACAACTAGACAACCTGACAATTAAAGGGCTGTTTCAAGGAATACACAGAAAATGTTCAAATAAGGTAAAAAGAAAACCCCATTTGTTTCATGAAGTAATGTTAGTTTACAGTTCTGATGAAAACGTGGAACATATAGAATCCCTATATATAGATATAAAAACAGTATTGGGCGAAAAGGATCTTTGGGTTATACATTTTGCGACTTTCACTTGACTATCAGATTGGTATATTTACAGTTTTCTCTGCAGTTGTAAGCAGTTACGTAAAACCATAAATCAGTGTATAAGCTTATTTGGCTTAAAAAATAGTGGATTGATTCATTGAAAAACGACGATACCTTATATTATGATAAAAACCACGAAACTCTATTGGAACATTACAAATCTAAGAAGAAGAAGAGCTTACACATAAATGCGATTAAACTTACGGTAATCCTTCATTGTTAAAGTTTAGATTTGGATTAATGTACTCCGTTATCTTTTTTTGGACGAAACCACACTCTGACTTCAGATACTTAATTTACTACTTTCGAGCGACCTCTGGATGGCTTACTTGTGAGAATTTGATTTATTTGCATTCTGTCAAATGCATTTTATTATTATAACGAATAAAATAAGGAGAGGTATAAAAGGGAGAGAGAGATAAAGAAAGAAAAAGAGAGAGAAAGACAGAGAAAGAGAGAGAGATGGGAGGGCGGGAGAGAGAGAGAGAGAGAGAGAGAGAGAGAATATATGCTAAATCCTAACATTTTATGTTTCTAACAGCTTTTCGCTGTAATTTCAGAGATAGATATTGTATCATTTCGTTCTAATCTAAATATGACAGGCATAGACCAATCAAAATGAATCTAAAACAGAACAAATATTACTGTTAATTACAATCAGAATTATTTCATTCATAACTATTGACACGGGTATTAATTGCCCTGGGCTTTATCCTATACATATTAATCTCTCATATATTCTGATCGTAGATTGGAGTATTGTGATTTCGATTAGTTGAGAATGACTCAGCCACTCCATATTAATATCAAACTACCGAAAGACGCGAATATTGTAGCAATATCCCTGATTGTTGTTGGATAACCAGAGAGCATTTTGAAGAGATGAAAGCAATTCTATTCTTCATGAAAGACGACGCTGTCAAACAGGAGCTCATCGAAAGATCGCTCACGCATCCAGCGACATCCCCAATCAGAACAACGCCAATAATCATGTCTCGGACTACCAACCCATTAAAGAAGTGAGGACAGATATTTGGAGTTAAAGCTACATTGCGTCTTTTTATCTCCTGGTAATATACAACGCAACCAAAAAAAATATACTTCTTACGACCATTATGTGTATTTAAGATAGCATAACTATGTATTTTATGATTACAAAGAAATTAAAGATGTAATACAACTGCTACTTAGTATCAACAAAATAACAAAGATGCTACTGAAAACTTCTTCATGATCTTTTCTCACATTTATTATAGATTGCTAATTTCGACTATTTAAAAAAAAACAGTCAACATGTCGAGTATTTGATATTGCGCAGAATGCACAGAACATAACGTGCGTGATAAGGCAAAATTGTATAATCGAATCATTAAATAGCTTGAGAACAGTATAAAAAATTTAAAAAAAAAGTGATCGGGAAAGTCTATACAACGGAAAGATACTTGCCACGGCATTTACAATTGTTCGAAAAAGGTGTATAATATAGAAAATAAAACATAATTAATCAATAAGACAAAAATAAAATGTCAATAATAATTCGTTCATGAACATGAAAGTCAGCTGTGCATTAAAGATTTGATGTAGCATTTCTTACCAATATTATTAGATTAAAATGAAGCGTAAAAGCTTGTTAATAAAGCTCTGAATCATATTCGAACATCATAGCGTTTCTCATGCATGGATAATACCTGGAACAATTAGATTATTGGAAGTGCACGATGTGACATGCGTGAGGATGCATTGATGGAATGAAGTATTTGATTTTTTACGGGAATGAGATGGTAGCATGAATATTTAATTCCTATCCCCTAAAAGCACTTGACAATGGCCCGCTTCAAATTAACCCGAGTACACATTCGAGGCTATCGTCATTTATCATGGTTTTCTGACTTTTCTACTCCCTCGGTTTTCTTTGAGGTTCGTTTTCTCCATCCCCCTCTCCGTTATCTCCATCAGACAACATATTTTTTTCCAACGCCATTTCTCTGTTGTCTGTCTTTCCCTTTCACTCGTTTCTCCGATTTGTCTCTTTGCTTTTATTTTCCCTTTCTCTCGCCCCCTGTCTCCGACATACATGTTCTCTTTCTCTCACGTGCTCACTACATGTACTACTTTTGTCCATTTCATGTTTGTATCTCTCTTGCTCTCCCATTTTTCTACCTCTTTCATATTTCTCCCCTCTCCTACCCCTCCCCCTCTCTCTCTCCCCCTCTCTCTCTCTCTTTCTTCTCTCACGCTCTATTTCTTTCCTTTTCTCGAAGACTCTTGAATATTGACTCATGCCATTATATATCACATAAAAACATCCAATTTGGCAATCACATGAAAGGATCATATACCTCACCATGTCCACAATGTGTTGGAGTGACAAGCCCCCCCCCCCCCCCCCCCCCCCCCCCCCCCCCCAATTTTTTTTTTTTTTTTTTTTTTTTTTTTTTTTTTTTTCCCTTTTTTTTTTTTGGGGGGGGGGGGGCTAGCCTATATTTCCTTTGAGGGAGGGGTGGCGCACCATCCCTGGATACGCGCATGGTAAACCCGAGTTAAACTGTAATTTAATTGAAGCTATTTTAAAAGAATAGACTTAATGGTGACATCTCATTCATGTCATTGAATCCCTTATATCACTAATTAGTTCCTTTCTTAATGACGTCTGAGGCAAAAGATATCCCTGGACGTTTAATGAGAAGACTAATCAATGACGCATAATTTGTTGATCTGTAGAAAATAATCGATATCGTAAACTTCAATTAAGAGCAGCATAACATTATTGATTGTGTGCATGTCCACAGTGTCGTTTAATTAGCTACATAAAAAAAAACATATTTTTCTTGAACAAAAAGAAATGACCCAAAACATTGCATCGATCATGGTCTTTAATTGCTTGAATTAAAGACCTAAATTCAAAACTCAACATTATGTATCTTTTCTTTTAGTCTTCTTCCTAGCGATACTGGTGATGTTTATGCTTCAATATGGAATCGTTCAATGATGAACGAAATACACAACTTGCATCATAAGTTAAAGAGAGCAGAGTATTTGAGTTTTGTAAAGGGTTTGTAAAGCCTTATTGTTGCAAATGTGTTTACTTCAATCTTTGGAAAGCATAACTCAAAGCATATTTCAGATTATGGATAATAAGTAAACATGCGGCCCTTTCTTTTTTTCTTTATTTTTAAATCGCTCTGAATGGGAGTCATGTTCATGATGAACGGATTAGACTTTGATCGTCAAACACTCGATAAATCCTGAATCAAAATCATTTCAAGAGTGATGCAATTAGAACTCGTAGTGCAAGGTAAACAATATACATCAATGAGTTCAAGTTCAAATAATATACTTTCTGAGAGTAATTCACGGCACTTATAATTTAGTATTTTTTTATACTATTACCGGGTTGTCCTGTACAAATTACAAGACGATAAGGTTAAAGGTTCGATCGACAAGAGAATACCTTTTCTTTCCCTAAAAACAGGCAAATCGAACAAACAAGAAAAGTGAAGAAAATAAACATACAAATGTTTATCAATATATATTCAGTGAATGCCAAAGCAAATTGGCGTCATATTTATAGTTTTTTTTTATTCACTAATGTATTTATGAATTATATTCTTTAACCAAACTTTTGCACTGTTGCGATATTCATTCTCATTCACAAATTTAACATTTTTCTCCTCAATACCATGACAAGTTCAATTTTCTTCGCCCACTTTATCACGCCATACCCCCCCCCCCCCCCCC